>JAURVB010014547.1:0-32492 GCA_033002965.1 Piper betle | reverse complement strand
ATTTGTAGAAAAAGATGCTGCAACAAAGAGCTTCTGTGGGAGGGCTAGCAGGTAAACTATACATTAACAAAAACAAGTACCCAAGCCAAAAGATTTGCGGAGTTTGTAACTTTGGAATTGACACCCATTCACCTATTCACATTTGAAGGACTAAAAGCAACATATAAGACTATCTAAGTTAAAGAAGCGGATAGGATTTTGAATAATATCTCAAGATCACGGCAGGAATCATAAAGACGGATTGTTCTGATACTCGCCTCAAGTGTAATATGATAGAATAAAACATTTCTTTAAAAGTGTTTAACTAAGCAAATTTGCTGAACCGAGATGCTACAACAAGCCAAGCTGTAGCAGCCGCCTTATTAGCTTAATTCACCACAATTAGTTGAGTTTAAAAATATAAGTATAACAAGCAATGAAACTCTCTCTGATAGTGGTGATTTACACTAATTAGAGAGCTGCTACAGAAAATTTAATGTAAGTTAAAGATATACAGACTATCTTGATTAATAAACTAGATTTTATCTAAATAGATATTAGATGTGAGATTAATGTAGAGATATTATAATCTACCTAATTAGCAGCCTAGCTTATATCTAATCCAGCTCGCCAAATTATACGGTCTAAAGTTGATCCATATATAATATTGTGGCTCAAATATAACATATATAATGAGCTAAGTTATTTTTAAAAAAATTTATTAATTAAGTCGAAAATCCATAAATTATCCTTCTCAATAAATCTGATCTTAACCCAAATTATATTAATACATATGAAACTAATTTAAAGGTGTCACACTTTACACCGTACATTTCTTCCAATAATAATCTCCTTTCGGAGTGGAGTCAGAGTCCTTGAATGATGAGGATTAAGTTTTACTCCCTTGAACGACGTACCCACGTTGGGCATGTAACCTAAAATAGATAAGATCTATATATTTAAATTTAGTGGAACTCACCCAACATAAATCTGCAGGGCCCGTGTAAATGCCATAACAGAGATATAAAGCTAGCAAGCTCAAAATGCAGATAGAGGAATGAATATGGTTTGTCATGCAACAAAGGGGAAAGCGACAATGAAATTTCTACGTCCAACTCGGCTTGTGAGTTTCAATATAAAACCCTTAAAAGCTTTACCATCAATTTTATTTGGAAAATTTAATGTGAGTTATACTTCATATAATTTATATGAATTCCACCACTAATTTTGGACTTCTTCAATGTGCCCCCGTATGATGAAATTTATATATACATATGAAAAGTAGGATGTTGAAGAATTGTTATTTTTTTCACATCAATACGATCGATTTTTATATTTTTAAAAAAATATACTATTTTAAAGATTTTTTAAAATTAATTTTTATATAATTGTTTTGAAAATTAAGATGAAAGGGTTAAAAACATTGGATTAATACTAAAATTTATAAGTATGTTAATTATTTATTTTTGAGTGATGGGACATACTAAATTATTCCAAACGGAAGCTACATTATTAGGTATATGAGCTCTAGCTCATGTATATGTAGCTCATTTTATTATATCACAACGGAGAAAAATTCACCACTATTTTGCCACAACGTACGTTATTAACACATTAAAACTTGTACCATGTTGTCTTTTATTGTTTTACAATTTTATCTATTTCTTACTACAAAAGTCTATATGTCTCTTATTATTTTACATTTCTGTCCTTATTAGAAAATATTAACCAAAAGTGACATTTAAAATCTGATTCGATTGATTATATTAAGACTTTTTAGATATTAAGCCTCGTCAATAATATAAATGTATCCAATTCAACTAGAAGTAGATTTAGAAATTTAAGTGACAGCACATTAAAGTTGATTTAAAATTCAATAAATAAAAATTATTATATAATATATTCATTTTTAAAATTATAATTATTAAATATCGAATTTTATTTCATTGTGCACAGCCAAGAGACTCATTGAGGAATAGAGGCTTGAACCGATTTCAACATTTAAGAGTTTCTACTTTCTTTTAGGATCTAAGTTCAATTATTGGGTCATATTATGTATTTTATGCTTTTAAGTGAATTAAAGTTTGTATTAGTGTTTTTATTGCATAAAAATTTTGATAGAGTTTTTTATCACAAAAAGAAGGATAATTTTAAAATTACTTCCAAGGGGGAAATTTGGAATTGTTTTAATAAAATCAATTAAAATACGGTTGGATTAATGAATAAAGTTTGATTTTCGAAAAGGAAGAACGACCCGATCAGAGACACTACATCTGTGATGAAAAAATTGACCGATTCCACTCGAAATCGGCTGATTTAAATCAGATTGAAAGTAATCCTATCCGAAAACCTGTAAATCGGTTTTTTATAAAATGGTCATCATATCTGCTAATTCACCCCCATTTCTGACCTATTTACAGCCGATTCAAAATCGAGGTAAATCGGAAAAAATTGGTTTTTATGGGTAAATGACTAGACTACTCTATGTATGATAATAAATAAATTATTTATGCATGGGTAAAAGTTGAATCAAAATTTTAAAAACCTAAAATATGCCTCCTCACCCCTCCCTCCGCCCGTCTGCCATCGCCGATCCTTGCCTTCCCCCATTTGCCTTCGCCCCTTCCCTCCGCCACCGACCCCGTGTGCCGCCCCTTACCTTTGCCCCTCCCTCCACCACCGCCCCTTGCCTCCGCCCTCCCTCCACCGGTCTGCCGCCGCCCCTTCCCTCTAGCCTCTATTTGTACCTTCGCAATTTTTTTTTTGAAAATTTTCATGCTTGCCTTTTATGTTTGTTCTAATTTAGTACAAATTTTATGCTATGCAAATTTGGTGTTTGTTCTAGTTGCCGTTTGTTGATGCGGGTGTTGATGATGAATTTGGTGCTCATTTCTTTTTGATATTTAGCTGCTGTTTTTTATTACAAATTGTATGTTGTGCAAATTTTTTGTTTGTTGTAAGGTATGATTTTTGCTAGTCCTTGGCATTGTTGATGGTTGATTACTATAATTTATGATCTCAATTATCAATGTCGCTATTGGAACAAATTCAACATTGTACACATTTTGTAGTTGTTCTAGTTTATAATTTTGTTTCTTCATTGGCTCACTGATGATTGTTTACTTCAATTAATTTTCTCATATCATTGGCCCGTCATTTTGGTGCTCACTTTAATTTGAAATGAGCTATTGTTTCTATTATAAATTCTATATTGTGCAGACTTATTTGTCCTGGTATATGATTTTGAATTTAGCTGCTGTTTCTGGTACAAATTCTATATTGTGCAGATTTGTTATTTGTTCTGATATATGATTTAATGTTGTGGCTGGCCTACTTGATGGTTGTTTAATTTAATTTATGATCTGACGCTATCCTGTTGTTTTGGCATTCACTTAGATTTTGAATTTAGCTGTTACTGTATTTTTTATCAGTGTCAGATTTGTCATAGAGAAGATGGATATTAGTTGGGAATATGGCACACTAATTGACGCATTCAAGAAACAAGTAACCTGTAGCAGGTTTCTTTGGTACCAATGTTAAAAAGAGTGATGATGAAGATGAAGAGGCCTTCGTAGTAAATCAAAGTGGTTGCACATTGAAAACTACAACAAATGAAGAAACAACTAATGTCACTATGTCAAATAATGCAACTATAATTGGATCGTGTTCTACTACGTTTGATGGTTTTTCTGTGCCTCCCCTTCCTGTTGGACTTAATATTGATATTATTATATCGATTGACTCACAACAAAATTTGTATATGCCTCCTGTACCTGAGGGACTTTATATGAGTGGGAGTTTTATGCCTCCTTTTACGCAGGGGTCTCATATTGATGTGGGTAAGAGTAATTCAGATTCTAGAAATGCTTTAGATAATAGATTGGATGATTTAGTAATAACCATGTAAAATTGTGCTAAACCTTGATTTTGTGGACTTGTATTAATGACTAGTTGTTATCATTTGATACAACACAAATAATGATATATTAAATGCTACATTAATAAAATTGTAGTCTTATAACAATAAATAGTGATGATCTTTTGTATTTGTATTAAACTATAAATTTGTGTATTTGTGTTAAAAAATTATGTAATTATGTATTTTATATATTTATGTTATGAGTTGTCAAATTTTTTAATATGACCAATTCGGATCGATTCAATTGAACGGATTCCTGATCGATTTAATTTGATTTAGTAACTCCCTCAAATACCCATTCAAACTTCGAATCTAATTTTTACAACCATGCACTACATTCACCAAAATTGGCCCAGGTGGCCATATATTGTAAACCCCACGATTCGAGTTAGGGTTTTATATTCAGAACCGGTTGGGTCGACCGTTATTTTTCGAGTTGAGTCAGTTTCAGGACACGTATACCGAGCTGACGCCGGTCGCGTGTATGAGCTATGAGGGTCATGCGTACCCAAGTATATGATGATAACGTCATGAATACAACAGAACAGAATGAGTTATCAGAATATATGAGAGTATGCCAGTGATTTTTTTTATTTTTTATATATAGTGGATCGTAAAATTAGTTTTAGGCCGTTTACCGCGTTAGGACGCGTTACGGGCATTTTGGGTGGGTTGATAGTTCTAGAGCTTATCATTATGATTTTTTGGTGTTGTTTGATTTTATGGGATTTTTCCCAAACCTTTTATAGGTGATGTGTGTGCAAAGACTGCTCCAAGTCCAGCTGGCAGGTATGTTTCTTTTTTCCTTACATGCAGATTTTTATTGATAAGTTGTTTGGATAACAGTGTATTCAGGACATTGTTAGAAGTGTGTGGAATTAGCCTTAGTTAAGCTGACGTGCCATATATGGATTGTTATCATGATATCAGATTGCTTGCCCAGTTAGATGTGAGCAGGGAATGTTGTAGTGCTAGCAGAGGTAGAATGGGTATAAGATTTCATCTTATACCAGATTTGGACGTTAGCAGATGTGAGCAGGAATCTAACAAGATTGTCTTGATGGGCTTAGAGACCCACTAGTTCTGTCCATCGCATAAGTGAATTAAATGATTGACCAGATGTTAGTGTCTTGCATGTCACCACATTAGTCCTGTTTCCATGGGACATGGTGTACATGATAGGAATGAGTTAAAAAGAAAAGGGGTAATAATAAGGAGCTTGAAGTATAGAGATTTAGCAAGTTAGTTGGCACATGAGATGAGCCACTTCTAAGAGATAGTGATGAATGAGGATGAGTAGTGTGGTGGATCGACAGTTTGATTAGCACTTCACCGCATCCTCCTCTTCCACTAGTTTATGACCTATGGGCAGAAGTTTTGACTTCCTTTTGCCCGACATAGGTCTTGATATGACAAGGAAAAGATCAGGACTACCATTGCCTGTGAGATTAGTTATTTGGCCAGATTCTACCAGAGATAAGGTGTCAGACCAGTGATTGTCGTGTGAGGGCCAGTTAACACTAATGGAAGCAGCCACTTAGATTTTAGGAGATTAGAGTGGGTCTGGCATAGGTTTACCATCATATGTGTCAGCACCATGATCCAAACCCCTCCGGATCAGACACGCATGATTGGACAACCTAAGCAGAGTTGTTAGCAACCACGTCTAGGGAGACATACAAATGGAGGAAGACATGTCAGAGAAGATAGTGGATTTACGATGCATACGTCCAAGATCAGATTTTTAGTGCTTAGGTAGCACTGTTGCCGATAGAGTTGCACAACCGCCGACCGAGTGCACAACCGCCGACCGAGTGCACAACCGCCGATCGAGGGCACAACCGCCGACCTAGTTGCACCACCGCCGACCGAGTTGCACGACCGCCGACCGAGTCACACAACCACCGCCGAGATGCACTACCACCGACCGAAGATGCACTACCGCCATCCGTGTATTGCTCATCCGCCGACCGATTAGATTAGTTAGATCTTAGTAGGAACAAGATATAGCTACAATGGAAATTAGCATATCAGAGAAGAGTTAGGAAAAGTGGAGTTATTTGGATGAGATAGCATAGGATTTGACTATACAGCTCTTTTGCAATTATTGTTTTGACCCGACACCCTTGGGTCAGATGTATATTGCAAGATAACCACATCAGGCAATGTTAGTGACAGTCTCATAGGGATGCGCATGGACAGAATTAAGGAACATGACAGTATGACCTCCAGATGGGACAGTCACAATGATCAGACTGTGTAAATTGCATGATAATACATGCATGGGCCACAACCAGTATATATAGATCAGATGGTTAGTAGACAATCACACGCTATTGAACCTATTTAGTGATGGGCCAACCAGTGATAGGAATTCGACTTATATTAGAGTATTATGCATAGATAGAGGGTTAGTGAGGAAGGGTTTTCAGAAGGATAGTGATTCCTTGTGTTTCGCCAGCACGATTAGGTTCTCACATTGAGACATAGGCTTGAGCCTTTGCCCTGAGTATAGAGGTACCTTCATGGTACTGATTAGGGTTACAGTATAGGTAGATGTTTGCAGATCGATCTTCTAATGAGGATTTCACCCCAACATGAGAGTGGACCAGATGGAGTATATCAGTGTATGCTCATCTTTATTGATAGCCTTGCTTGAGAGTCTACCACAGCGGTAGTAGTCATGTGAGTTGAGATTAGTACTACAAATCGGTACGGGACGGCAGGTCACACACCACTGAAGAGCGGACGAGACACGCGTCAAACCTCACTATAAGTCCCCGTAGACTTGAGGGGAGACAGTGGTTCTTTGGGTCGTTTGAACCCCGCCCGTTTAGAAGTGCGTGACTAGTACAGTATCGAGAAACACGTGCCTACTGTTAGCTGATTAAACTAGAGCCAATTAGGAGCCGTTTTTGAGATTCGTCATTGATTGACTATTCCACAGCCTGATCACCTGTGGCATAGTAAATCATGGTGATCTTAGAGACAAGTCCATAGACCTACCAAGATTTTGGCCACCCAATATGTTACATAGGGATTTTATCTCCCCTACTATTTGCATGAGACCTTAACCTTACCATAGTAAGAGTTGCGCAGCAGAAGCGTGTGGGCCTATAACCCACAGGTCCCAGGATTCCCTGTTTACCGTGCATCAGATACCATATGTGAGGATGAGATGTCCCCTATTGAGAGTTCTTGAGCGGTGTGACTAGTTTCCACGAGATTCAGCCTCCTTTCCTATAACCTAGAGATGTTAGAGAGAGTGGAGTTTTCACTTGAGGATTCCACTCACCCCTTTGTATGTATCAGTTCTACCATCAGTTATCCAGAGGATTGAGATGAGTATACACTGACCAGAGTACAGAGCACATGCCATAGACCAGAGGCAGACTCTACAGCCCCATGCAGAGTATGTTATCATACTCCTTGAGACACGCTGTGTATGTACAGGTGTTCTCGCTTCCTTTCAGTAGTAGTTAGTGGTTGTATAGAGAGTCACCAGAGCCATAGTATACAGTAGAGTCATAGTAGTTATCCTTGTTCTCTTATAGAACAGAGTGAGATACTGGACTCAGGACCGAGTCAACTAGAACCAAGTGAGCGGTCCAGTTCCTTGTATAGGGACACCTGAGAGTTAGACCTAGACTGGCGACAGTGAGCCGTGCAGCTCATTAGGGTATCCACCGTACTTAGCAGGAGACTCATAGCAGGCCTTGAGGTGACTGTAGGACCTAGAGTAGAGTTCCTGCGAGTACATGTAGGTGACTGTTCACAGATGACGATTAGAGGGACATGGGTAGATGTTAGCAGGTAGGTCTTACCCTCGGCGTAGTTTTCCAGACGTAACCTAGATTAGAACCTTGCGATACTCTAGAGTATCTGCTTGACCAACCTAGTAGGCCCTTAGGGGTGACGTAGGGTTTTTCCGCCGAGTTAGCAGTAGGGATCAGAACAGAAGAGAAGGATAATGATAATGTCAGAACAGACACAGGAAGTATAGAATCCAGAATGTCTGAGATGGTCAGCATCACTAGCATGACTCGCCACGTCGGCACCACTACAGTCAGTGAGGATGTATATGGCTATCGGAGAGCAGAGGATACAATAGGTGTGTATCTAGCTTCCAGGTAGTAGTTCAGCAGAACCTCCTTGAGTTAAAATTTCGAGGACGAAATTTTTATAAGGAGGGAAGATTGTAAAACCCACGATTCGAGTTAGGGTTTTATATTCAGAACCGGTCGGGTCGACCGTTATTTTTCGAGTTGAGTCAGTTTCAGGACACGTGTACCGAGCTGACGCCGGTCGCGTGTATGAGCTATGAGGGTCATGCGTACCCAAGTATATGATGATAACGTCATGAACACAGCAGAACAGAATGAGTTATCAGAATATATGAGAGTATGCCAGTGATTTTTTTTATTTTTATATATAGTGGATCGTAGAATTAGTTTTAGGCCGTTTACCGCGTTAGGACGCGTTACGGGCATTTTGGGTGGGTTGATAGTTCTAGAGCATATCATTATGATTTTTTGGTGTTGTTTGATTTTATGGGATTTTTCCCAAATTTTTTTTGGAATTTTTTTACGACTTAAATATTATTTTTGACTCGAGTCGGAGACGAGTCAAGTAATATTTACGACCTTGCCACCACACACCCCGCGCCTTCTTTTCTTCCCCAAACCAAACCCCGACGCCGCCCCTATGCAGCGTCGCCGCCGCCGCTGTCGGCGCCGCCCGGCCGCCGATCGTCGCCGCCCAGCTCCGCCACGACGTTGCCGTGCCGCCCCAACCAGCCCCGGCCGCTGCCAGGCCGTCGTGACACCGGAATCGCCGCCTAGCGCCGCGGCTACGTTTCAGCCGCGTCGTCGATTCCGCCGCCGGCGACCGTCGCCGCCATGATCGGGTAGTCGCCTCGACACCCTCGACCCCCTAGCGGCCTTCCCCAACCGGAGCGGAGGCCATCGCCGCCCTGGCCGGCCGGATCTAGCGACCCATCGCCGCCGGCCCTGTTTTAGCCGTTTTCCGGCGAGCCACCACCTCCGTTGGCTGCGTCGACCTCGTAGATGAGTCGGGCTCGCCGAGCCGGTTCCGAGGGTACCCAACACGACCACTTTCCGGCCAGTAGACGCCGCCGGCATTGGTCGCCGGAAAACCACCGGAAGCCGCCGGAAACCGCCAGCAGCAGCCGGAAAACCGGAATTTCTGGAATTCATTGGAATTTACCGGATCTTCCGCGGGGCTCACCTAGTCGAGCCCGATCGAGCTTCGGATGCCGACGAGCGCCGAATTTGAGTTCCGAGACGCGACGGAACCCTAACCGTCGCCGATTGCCGACTACGTGAGGTATAATTACCTCCGATTGAGTTATTTAAAATTGATTATGATTGTTAGCATAGCATGCTAGAATTAACTAGTTGTCATGATGAATGTCATACTATGAATGAAGTAAAGATGCGCATGATGTGATTAACATGGAATGATAGTTAAGTGATCTGATGAACTAAAGTAAATTGAGCATGATAATCGAGTACAACGTAACTTAGGAAATATAATTAGATTGATATTAATAGGATAAGTTGGAATTACTTCCACATTATAATTGTTGCTTGTTATGGTTGATGATTGAATTGTGTGTGATGTTCATTACGTTTGATGCATCATTTAGTTAGCGGGCATTAGTATTTAGTTTTGATGTGTAGGTACGGAGTAAGAACTCGCCGCCTAGGCGCGATGACACGCTTGGAGCTTCTACCAGGTCCGTTTAGGACTCGACTCTATTTTACGTCTTTCTATTGTATGTTTATCTTATTATTTGCAGGACGGGTTAAGTGGCGTTTTATTGGATCCCACTTAACTCGGGCCATCTAGCCGAACAGATTTCCGGATTAATAACCCCTCGAGGATGAGATCCCTCGAGGATGATTTCGAAAACAAGATCCACCACAAGTTGCCTTCAGGCCTATTATATAAATCCCTACCCAGCCCTATGTATATATGTAGTTTTCGCGTTTTCAGTGAGACGAGAGATGGAGAAATCGACTGCACGTACCATGCAGAGGATGCTGTGACAGTCAAAGCGGGCTCTGGATTAGTGCCAGCGGACTGTTCCATTCCCGAGGGATCCTGACAACTCCGCGTTTGAGTTCCTTACACCCGGAGAACGTGGAGGTTTACGGGTACTGTTTAGTACAGCGCATGTCCGGACTTGTGGTTCAAAGGGTACTAAAGGCGACTGCCTGAGAGTACTCGGCCTTCGTGCTCAAGGCCAGGAGAAATATGGAGGTAAGGAGAGGGCTTAGGATAAAGTTTCACGAGAAGTACTGAAAAGAAGTGCTGAGAGTAGCACAGTACCAGCAGCAGTAAGTTCGGGATGCTACCGGGTCTGCAGCCCAGTGGCTCCTCAGTAGTTCCCTTCAGAGTGTTCACGTGGAGTATATGTTGTTTTCTTTCATATGAGAGTTTGCTCTCATAGCCAGTTTGTTATAGATATTTTCTTTTCGGACCAGTAACGCTTGTTACTGACATTTTTCTTATATATATGTAGGTGATAAGCACGAGATGGATGTGCTGGCCGGGACGGAGGAGCAATAAGGTCTTCTGCACACACACATTGGGTGATTGAATGTTTCATGTTTTGTTTATGATGTTATTTAATAAACATGCTATGATTAAATGTTTGAGGCTTGATAATGATACGAAATGAAATGATCACAGTAGCGCAGCAAAAGTATGATGGGTTAGGACCCAAGTTCCAGAATGAGCTTATAGTATATCAGATTGTGTGTAATGAAATTGTTGATATATGCTTATATACCTGTATATATTATTTTGACAGGGTGGACCCAAATTGCACTTTTAGAGGAGACCCTGTCTGTTTTATTTCAGAATTTTGATCGTAACTGTATTCGTGTGTATTTTGAATTGCTTGTCATTCATGTAGTACCATGTTAGGATTTTGCGTATTTATTCATTCATGGATCATATCTTCATCTTAAGACGCCGAGATTGGATCCACATGAGTTAGGTTCGGGTTAGCCGACCTAACCGGGGCCTGTAACATGCCAGTTCGGTTCACGAGCGTGAACCGGATTTGGGGTGTTATATATATAGCTACCCAAGACCACGGAGCTAGGCCTTGGGTGTCAAGATTTAGCCACTCTCAACCTTGGGGTGGCCAAATTAGGCCACCTTAGGACTTGGTCCTCTGGCCAGATCCTGCCTTCCTTATCCTTGGAGCAACCATATCTTATCACCTCAGTGTTTACTTATAGGGCGATATATCAAAGACAGTTTCTAGGCAGATGCGTAATGTCTTTTCAAAAAGTTTTTCAAAAGAAAATAATTTGTTAGTGTTGAATCATTTAAAAAAATGGTTGAGATGTAAGTTAAATTGGAGGCAATTTGATCATTATTAAAATAATAATAATAATAACTATGCTGTAGTTTCCCATTAATTGGCAATATCAATAATTGTTTTCTTTTTTTATAAAAAGCTTAATTTTCCCCAAGTAGGAGAGTTCAATTAAATATAATGTAATATATATTAACTCTTATTAATAAAAAGAGAAATAAAAAAGTTCAAAAAATAGATGATTCAACGATTTAAAATACAACAAAATAAAATAACATATTAAATTATTACAATACACCTCTTTATTTATTTTATTGAATAAGAATTTATCTCATTTTTTTATGCAATTCATTTATCTGCTCTATATACGCCTCAAGTAGAGTTCCCCATCTTAATCAAGATTTATTAATTAATATAACGAGTGGAGGCCACCTCAAGCTTGGATCCACTGGTTTTGAAACGAGTCAAGTCCTAGTCTAGGCTTTTGATGAGCTATGCCCAAACAAATCCTGATCTAACTCAACTCGTACTAAGTGTTTATGGTCAAACAGCAGCTGACAAAGACAGAATTACGGGACATCCAGTTCGACAGTTTATGAAAAGCGGTAACAATAGAGATCTCGTACTAACTCTCCATTTCTTTTCTTTTTTAAAGAAAAACTCGTAAAAAATGTATCCTAAAAAAAACAGAATCATTTTTTTAGAAGATCTTTTGTTTTATTTTATTTTGGGGGGGGGGGGGGGGGGCAAGAAGCATCTTTTCAATGGCAGAGATCTCACTTCATCAAAATTATATGCTGGGCAAAGGCCTTTTAGCGTCATCGTTGTGTTGCCTACTACTCAATACTCAGGAAGACAATCCGAGATTGGCCAATCAATCAATTCGGCGAACCAAGTAGGGGATCCACTTATACGATGACACGCATGAAAATATAATAATAATAATAAGGAAATATCTTAGATAATTATATATATATTTTTTAATTTTTTAAATAAATTTCTGTTAAATAATATAATATAATATAATATAATATCTTAGATATAATTCTAATTAATTTAAAGATAAATATTAATAAAAAAGAAAATAAATAATAATAATTTGATTTAAAACTTTTATTTTTTTAGTTTTAAAAATAAAAACTCATTGATCATAAATTAATATTGAGTTCTCTTTTTATTAATATTAATAAGAATACGTATCTTAAAATAATAAGATAAGATGTTATGCTATGGCTAAGGAGGGATGAGCTCGATATTTGATATCAACAAATCAAATCCAAATTATATTCGTTTATGTTTAATCCGAAATAATTTAGATGGGATTTGAATTCAACTTTTCATATATATATATATATATATATATATATATATAATATTTAAAAATATTTGAATCATAGACATAGATCTAAGTTGATCTGATTAGTGTATAATCTGAATAGGTAACATTATAAAAATTATATTTTAAAATATTTGTAATAATATTGTTTTATATTAAAATTAGTATTACTAATAATATTTTAGTTAATTTGGTCCAATACGAATTGAATATGGGTTTGCCATATTCGAAACCCAATCAGATATGGAAAACAAAAATTAATATAATCTTTAGAGGTTCATTTTCAAATTCGAATTGGATATTGACATAGCCAAATCCGATAAAATTAAAATTTTATTAAATAATAAGTTGAATTATAATTATAAAATAATTACACGGAAAGATATAATAATTTATTTTATTTATTTTTATTGTTGTTAAATTTTTTCAGGTCAAATCTCTTGAGTTTCATCATATATCACTTTTTTAATCTTTTTTTAATTGATAAGAGTTAGGGGTGAGCAATTGGTTCGAACATGGCAATTGATGGTTTTGTTCTTGAATGGAACCGAACATGATCTTTCCCCCAAACCAAACCAAAACCAACTGAAAAGCTTCGATCATTTGGTTTGGTCCCGAAAATATCAAAATTAAAATAACATATTAAAATTAATATAGGTTTGATAATAAATCAAATGCAAATATGATTTAATCATATAATCATATTAAAAATATTCTATATATAGATATTCTACTAAACATCTCAAATTATAAAGTATAAATAAATTAAAATAAACTAATGATAACCAACATAAAACATGAATATTAAGGTTTTTTAAATAAAATAAAATTTTCAGTTTGTTTCGATTCGGTTCCTAACTTAATTTCATTATATTGGGATCGGTTCAGTCAATTTGGTTCTAACCGAATTATACTCACCCCTAGATATGATACTAAAATTTCAAGCTTTTCACCAAAAATAGATAAAGTATTTTTTATATGAGTAATGTTATGTTCACCATCAAAATTTTTATCTTTTTTCCTTGCGTTGAATTTGATTGGCGTATTTAATAAGCTGCATGGACCATCCTTGGATGTTATTTTTTTGGACCAATCAAAGTCAATGCTAAAAAATTTTAATGGTGCACCAAGGATTACACTTTTCATATATACGCATGGGAGTGTAACATTTTGAAATAGAGATAATATATATTAATTAATAACAATACTGGGATTGAGTTAAAGTTTCAAAAAATGATAAAGAAAAGCGAATTGAATTAAAGCAAACTAATAGAAAAAGTGTTAGCAACCAATCTAACCAGATCTATATTTGGTACATCTAGGGGTGATAACCTCTGTACCCATCCCGCTATTGCCAGGATCAGATCTACCATCGGAATTGACTGTGAAGAACTTGGGCTTGGTTGTCTATAGTCCACGTTTTCTTGTTTGTTCAAAACAAATTGCCATATATAAACTTAGTTTCTAAACCAATTTATTAATGGCTTCTACACGCATTTTATTAACGGCTCCTACACCCATTTATTAATGGCCAAAAGGTGGGGCAGTAGAAGCTTTTTCTAACTTATATGCGCTGCCCTCTAAGCAACCGTTCGATTATCAGAAATCCACGGTTGCTTACCCCCGTCTACTACTTCCCTGCTTCACCCTTGTCGCCCTTCCCTCTAGACAAAAAACGTTACAGCAATTCCCCTTCTCCCTCCAACTTTCTCTCATTTCAATTTATCCAATAAAAAGTTTGATCTCTGTTGGTTTAATGAGATCGACTATTGGATGATGGATCATCTTCAACATCATAACATAAGATGCCGATGAAGGGAGAAGACTGCAAATCAGGATTGCAAGTGACAGCAAGAAAATCTTATCAGGAGTTTTATTCATGGCCGATACGTTACAGATGGTATCTCCATGCAATCAGGGCCTTGGCCTTAGAAGGATCCTTCTCCATCGATTTTGTAATTCTTTTGAAGCACATAAAAATATAATCTTTAGTTCGTCATCGTCGAGGAAGTAAATCGACACCCCATTGGGCATTAGATAGAAGAAGTATTCGCTCAAACACAGTCGAACGAGAGAGTAGTGTAAGAGATGGCAGATTGATTAAGAACCTAAGGGGAAAATTGGCCATGATGGAAAGCAAATCACGGCCAGGTTGCAGCGTTGCGATACTCATGGGGAATGAACATCCTAGAGCCCATCGTCTAACATGAAAAGGGTATATTTTATTTCAACCGTTTGATTTCTTCATCTAACGGACTTAACAATTCTATGCGCACGTAAGCTACATGCGGGCATGCTTGTACCCGCCGTCCTCTTTATTAATTTAAGTTACGGAGGATAATTTACTAATGTTATTTTGATATCGACTCTAATTAACAAACAAAAAATTATAGAAATAATAAAAAATTCGTCAAATAGTTAAACTACCATAAAAAGGAAATCAAATTATTATTATATTTTTTATTTAATTTAAGACTATCTAAAATATTAAAATGTTATTTACTTATTTATTTAATAAGAATTTGTCTATAAACTTAGAATAATTCACATCTCATACAGTAGACACAACAGCAACGTCCTGTCTCAGTCATACAGAATCCTATGCGACCTATTTATAAAAATTTTCCTTTATAGCTTTCTATACATAAAAAAAATTATAACTTTGTATAAGACTATAACATGTGAAAAAAAAGCTTTGTATCACATTTTTTATCACAAAAAAAATGTGGCATAGATTTATTTAAACAGAGATATTTTAGTCACCTACTCATCGACGTCGGCAGATTTGGCCCACACGTCATTGGCGGCCACCCAAAGGTTTGTCCGTTTTTACACGGGTAAAGTGAAAAAGAGTAAGGGGTCACCCCAAGCTTTTTACGGGCCGTCCAATTATAAAAATGGCTCATATTTTTTGTTAAAAAAAATTTCTAAAAATGCCCCAACCCCACTGCCGCATTGCCCCCTGCCACTGTCGTGTCCACCACCGCCCTGCCGCATCGTCACCCCTCGCGGCTCCCCACCCTTTCGCGAGGGGGAGGGGCGCGCTTCCTCCCCCTCCCTCCTCGCTCCCCGCTGCCCAGTTGCAGACGGGCATCTGCGACTGGGCGGCGGCATCACGGCACGAAGGACTTTTTCCTGTCATGGCCGCCGCCGGACAGATCGGGCAGCGACAGGCTGGACCTGGCCGTCCCCCGACCAGATCTGGTTGGGGGACAGCTAGGTCCAGCCTGTCGTTGCCCGATCTGGTCGGCGGCGGCCAGATCTGGCCGCGGCTGCCCACCCGCAGCCCGCCCGCATCTGGCGGCGGCCAGATCTGGCCGCCGTTGCCCGCCCGCAGCTTGCTTGCATCTGGCGGCGGCTACCCGCCCTCCCCTGCCACGGCGGCGGTGCTCCGCCTCCGCCCCTCCATATGATCTGGGCCGTCCTTCTAATCGGACGGTCTAGATTAAATTAAAATTATTTTTTTAAAAAAATTAATAAATTTGAGCCGTCCTTGTAATCGGACAGACCAGAATAAAAGTGGCGCTCAGAAGCGGCCCTCTTTTTATATTATTTGTGGTCATAAAATAATGCTGCTTGATCTTGCCGCTTGCTTCCAATCTTTCCCTCAGCACATCAAGCAACCATAGTAGCGAATGTTTTGCTTTAAGTTATAAATTAGCTTTTTCTTTTCCAAATCCCAACGTTACACTTAGCAAAAAAAGGTTATTTAAAAGTTGTCCAGCAAGGAAAAGAAAAATGTGTCTACTGCTGTAGTGAGCCATGAATTTGCTTAAAAAACATGACTTTGTATCTTATAAAAAAAGTGCCTGTGCCTTTCAAATTGTTTAATATTTAAATCAGTGGTTTATGAAAGTCTTTAAAGCAAGAATACGTTTAGCTTCAGGTGATTAACTAGCCAAGGAATTTTCTTATAGTAAGAGCAACAATCTATGCACCAAGTTCTAAATGAATCAAAAAATGAAAGTAGAAGGAACTGCTTGTACCTCTAATGCGGGGCAATCTGGGTTTGGAATAGTGCCCTGTGGCCACAACCACAGCATCGAACACCTCCTCCATCACCTTTTCTGTGCTTTTGTCAAAACTCTGGACAACCCATTTCAAATCCTTGCCAAATTCGTTGGAATCCACCATTCCCACATAATCCACTCTGGTACTAAACCTGATCACCTCCCTCAATCCAAACCAATCACAATAATCTCTAAGGTACAAGAACAACTCTTTGTGCCCAGGGAACCTCCTCATGTCTCTTCCCTTTTTCACTATAAATGGGAAATCGCTGAAACCCATCACTTCTCTTGCGGATGTGAGCCTAAGAGACTCATAAATACTGCTGTGCACATTTAACACAGCATCCCTCCCCAGGGGGTCTTCGCCTTCAACACATTCATCGTAGAGCCACTGCCCACCAACGTCGCCGTTCTGTTCCATGACCACCACAATGTGGCCTTCTCGCCGTAGCTCCCTAGCCGAAACAAGCCCCGACGGGCCGCCTCCGATCACGCAGACCAATTTCGTCGTGTAAGTTGGCTTCTCGGAAACCATGGTGGCGGTCGACTGTCTGACCTAATGAATTGAATTGGATGCAAGGTGAGAAATATTGGTGTGGGGAATATTGTTCTACACAAATTGACGAAATGAAGGCTGCAGGGAGGGTAGATGATGTTTACTTGGTGGGGTACGTTCGTCCATGGGAGACATGACATGTCTGTTTTAATAATGTGAGACCCCACTCGTGGAAGCCTGCGGTATCTTCCATGGGGGACGAAGAAATGAATGCATCCAACAACTCCAAGTCCCAAGTAAAAAAATTTCTTTTAAAAAATAATTTTTTCAAATAAAAAAATCCCAGCCCTATCCCGAATTTAATTGGACTGAGTTACCACTTACATAATCAGCAACATGAATGCCTTTACCATTCTTTTTAATTACATATATGCACATGGTGCGTAGCATATATATTTAATTTAATGTATATAGAAAAGAATAAAGTGCGAATGAAGTGTATGAGAGCTCATAATAAATCGCCCACACACCTCAAGAACCAGAAATTCACACTTACAAATTAATTTTTCTTTTTCTACCAACCAAATGCTTGGCATTAGTTTCTGGGGGCACTAAAGGCACCCTAGTAGGAGAATATATCAATTACTAAAAATCTTCCTAAATTACAGGAATATTAATTGGGGCATACTCATTGTAGCATCCATTTTATTGGTCTAAATTATTACAATTAGTGGAGTTTGAAGAATACAAACATAACTCTACTAATTATGATAATTTAGACTAATAAGAGGAATGTTATAGTGGGTTAACTAAAACATTTTTTATAGCAAATCTGCTCCCAAATCAACAATAATTTATTAAATCAACTCAACAATTTTATCAGTTACATATAATCATACTTAGGGTTGTTTAAAGCTCGATTAAATTTGATTTGGCTCGATAATTGACTCAAAAAACTCAACTCGAATATCAACTTGATATTAAACGAGCCGGACTTGGGCTTGTACCCATACAACTCAGCTCGAGTTGAAGCTCGATACAATATATAAAGATGAAGATTTTTAACTATATTTATCTTAAATTTATTCAAATCAAATTATAAAAATGTAATTATATGATATCAAATTTAAATAAATTTATACATAATTAACTTATCTTTTATTCATAATTATGTCAAACTTAAGACATTTGAATTATAAATTAAATTTTAGTGTGAATTATACGAAAAAATAATATTAATAAATACGAGTCAAACTAATTCAAACTCGAATCGACTCAAATACTTATCAGCTCCATTTGAACTTAAAATCAAATGAGCCGAACTTAAACCTAGTAAAACTCGATTCATCTTGCCTGATGAGCACCCCTAATCATACTATTATAGTACATAGTATCATTATTAAAGCAAGATATTCTACATTCCATACTTGATGAAATTAAGAAATATTATTTTCAGATTACTTCACCTTCCTTAATTATATAATGAAATGAAAACACAACAATCCTAGTAAAATCTGAATCCCTTAGCAATTAAGATCAATCATTTCTTTGTTAATCAAATTTGTATAAAAAATAAAAGTCCTATTTTTTTTGGTAAAAAGTGAAATTTATCCTAGCTGTAATTATTAGATATGGAAGAGGCCATCTCAAGAAAATAAACTGCCAACATGTGTTAATTATCACAAATCATAACCTCCTAAAATATGCAACTAAAACCCAAAATTGTTTTCGAAGTAATCTACTAATATGATCTTCGTTCTTCGCCCTCAACTAGAAAAAGATATAGGCCATTAAGTGTTAGGTGTTCATGACACTTGTGGCTATTTGTTTAATTGCTGCTGAAAAATATGAAGAGGGAGGTGACTTGGCGTCGGAGCAAAGACTAACTCTAGGAGAACAGACACAGTTTTTAATTTGAGCCTATATCATTCAGATTGGCCCCGTAAATTTGGCATGGAAGGAAGCAATAACACAATAAATAAATAAATAAATAAATCATCTAGACAAAAATAATAGAATTAGAGAAAAGTAATATTAATTTTCACTCAATTAAATCTGCCCATTACAAAAGAGCATTTTTCTATATAAACGTAGATAAAAATAACTAAATGTTTTAACATAAATCACTCTCTATTATTGTTAAAATTTCTAACAGGAAAATTCAAAGTCATGAATGGAAATAATTTTAAGTTGACGAAGATAACATGATGATATTTTATTTTAAAAAATATTAACAAAAATATACTACACTATTCCTCAACAGGAGCTGCATGTATATTCCTGCTATTAACTTTATAATTTCTAAAGCAAAATTGAAAGACAAAAAGAAGCCAAAAAGTTTGCTTGCAAGGAGCTCATAAAGTAGATCATAGACTCTGGGGAAAACAGACATCATGTCTTGTCCATCTATGCATGCCCCCACGTATGAATGCCCTCTACTTTAAGCGACGAAAACATGCATGCAGAATGAGGAAAGCGAAGATAGATTTGGTAAATGGTCATGTTGTTCATTAGAAAGAGGTTCTTGTCTCCCACGATTTGGTGAGTAATCTGTTTTGCACCTTTTACACATCTTTGAAGGGAGAGACAGGCGGAAATCATATACTAATCTCCAGAATAGAATTCACATACTCATTGTTAGCCTCACTAACACATAAACTGGCTACATGATTTCTAAAATAATTGATACTTTCACTAACCCCCTGTATATAATAGTTGAATTTTTTTCCTAGTGCACAATATTGGTTTATTATAATATCATGTCTATATATATATGGGTTAACTATGGTACTATAACTTACGTATTGATCATGTGTGAAGTTTTTAATTCCAATAATGAGGTCATTTAATTAATAGACTTGATCCCTTTGAAATGATATTTGATCACTTCTTCTACTCCGAGATTTATGATTTTTAGTACAATTCAAATAAAAATTATGTTAGTTAGTTTAGACATCCACATCTTGCCATGTTGATTACAGTAAACCAACCAGGATTAATATAGCTAATAATCAAGATTTGTGATTAGACATAGAATTAACGTGGCCTGAAATTGACATATGGAATTTTTCTTCAGAATAAATAAGATGAACAGTTTTGTGGGTGAAGTGATTTTGGAGAGTTTTATAACAAAAAGGTTATAAAATTACGATCAACGGATGTCAGAAGTGAAGCATGCGAGGTCAATTTTTTTGAAATGTGAAGCTAGCAGGTTGAAAAAGAAAAGAACGAGAAGTTTGGAGGTCAACTATGTAGAACGCTATTATATAAAAACTTGGAACTCAGACTAGGCTTGGTAGGCTATAAAGTAATATCCACTCAAAGTTGATTCCTAACTTATAATAATTTTTTAATTCGACAAAGAAAAAAGTTATATCAAATTTTGAGATATTGATTGCCTTGACATTTGAAATTGATAAACATATAAATTACGACACATTAAACTATTGATTTAACTATACTAAGAAGAAAATAATATTTTAAAAATAATTTTTACTTAGACTCGAAAGAGACTCTCAAGAGGAAGGGGGAGGGGGGTGTCAATTATAAAATCTGTTAAGGAGATGTTATTCACGGAGTTTTACTCGAGAATCTACGGAGTAAAGTTTTGGGGAGTTTTTAGAGTCAAAAGAATTCTAAAACTATGTATATAACATTTTATAAATGCCAGTTACATTTGTAGGTAGAACTTCTTTATACACGCATAAATTGCAATAGGATTTGCCAAAGTAGTATTTTTTGTACTAGAATATAGTTATTTTCTCCTAGTTACTTATGCATACACTATTTTGGTGTTAGTGAATCCAAACTATTACCAAATGTTTTATCAATCTGCCTTCAACTCTGTGCATCCCGATTTTGAAGGAGATTTACTTGTGAAGAGGAATCCACTAGGCTCTAACATTATGAATTAAGAGAATGCTCTTAACACATACCGAGACGGAAGAAGATGAAATAAAAAAAGCATAGTAGAAGAGGTGGTTGTGCGTACAGAGATGTGATTGCGACCGGTGTTTCTCTGATTGAGGGTTGGTGCGCTACAAAAAATGACTTTTCTCTACCTCTTCTCCCGTCATTTTAAACCATGGAGAAAAGCTATCAGTTTTTTCTATATTTAAAAATATTTAAAGGTGAGTATGTAATAATTTTCTAATTTCTTTCCGTCTAAAAAATGTTCATTAATCTTAAAACGTAGAGGGGTAGAGAAAAGTTTTTCCATGTTTTTTGGCGCGGAGAAAATTTTGAAATTAGCACATACTTACCTTTGAAAATTTCCAAATATATAAATAAATTTAAGCATTTTCTCTAATATAAAAATTGACATCGAGAAGATGTGGGGAAAAGTAACACTTTTCTCTACTACATTTTTTGAAACGCAAAGAAAACCAATTTTTTTGTAGCAATGGTGGAGACAACGATGTAGACAATATTGGCATGGAATTATGAGTGATAGGAAAGAGATGCATGTGAAGGAAGTCTAGATGGCAAGGAAGAAATAAAATCAAATTTCTCACCTTTTGGGGTGAGTTATTTGGTTTGCACCTTGTTATGTTAATTTAGAGTTAAGCTCACGTAGACAACATGTAACCCCACAATACTAAACCTCTAGTCGTACATTTTCATTAATATACTAGATTTTACCTCACTAAGTATTGGATTTACATCTAATTTGGGGGATTTCACAATTTACCACCTTTAGAAAATTCATCGTTGGAATTCCTATATTTGACCTATGGACCTAGCCCATGCCATTCAAGTTAAGCCCATAATCTAATATAGCCTCGAGCCATCTCTAATATAATTTATAATGACTCGATCGAAATGCAAACTTATGAACCTAAGTTATTTCTTCAAAATAATTAACCTATATTGAAATTCTATAATCAATCCCTACTCACATTGGATATTAACCCAATATTCAACTTAAAAGTATTTTTTGGATTTTATAGCCTCACCTTTATAGCCTTGCCTATGCATTTGCACCTCTAAAGCCTCATGGATAGGTTCGACTATTGTCTGAGATGTGCTCATTATGTCCACATTTTCTTCCATGTCTAGTTCAACTAATTTGGAGTGTCAAATGTTATGGGTCACCCAATTAAGTCCGTCAACCCGAACTTATTCCAAATAGATATACTCTTGGTATATTAAGATGGAAGATAAATATTGTTATGCATGCATGAGAAGTAAGGAACCATAATAAGATACTATGTAAATGACATGCCAAATAATTCACACTAAAAAAACAATCACGATAAAATCGATAAAATTTTTGAAATAAAACAGACAAAGTTTTCCCTAAAAGTACAATAAGGGGCTAACCTGTTAAAGCAACAATATATAAATATATATCTAAACATCACACATAACATAAAACATTCATTTTAGAGTATAACAAAGTCATATCATCACAATTCTAATCATGAACTAGATCTTGGCCCTTATGTTCATTACATGTGTCATATATTTATCATATCCACAATAACGTATTCATAAATTGGGTCTTTACTTATTTGATGATTTCATCTGATACACCTATTATATCATTTCAATACTTTTCAGTCATTTTAACATTAAATATAGCATTATAAATGATACAACATAATCAAAACACAACACTCTAAACATATTGCGCCAAGTTTGTGTGTGAACGTAGGAGCTCTTCTGTCAAAGTCGATTTATCATACTTCTGCTCCTTACTTACATATATATAAAAATACATTAGTATCGAGTATTACTGGTCCAAAAATAACTATAACAATCTGGCAAATAAGAGCTGACTCTCATTTTAAGGAAAACCATATATAACTTCTATTGAACTCTCATAAAGGCATCTATTGGGGAGCCATCGAGCTGCGGACCCAATAGCATCTTGAGTTGGCTAGTCTGCTGATGCCACTTCGGGATTTTCTCATGTTCCCTTTTTTTCTCCCTTGGGACTATTAGTATATCGTAAGCCCTCTCTTGTCTCTATATATCTCCTAACCCTTAGCACGAAGGCCGAGTATTCTCAGGTAGTAGTCTTCAGTACCCTTTGAGCCACATGCCTAGACATGCACTGCATAGCAGTACCTGTAAACCTCTATGCTTTTACGAGTTTGATGAAATTCAAAACACAAAGTTGCCATGATCCCTTGGAAATGGAATAACCCCCTCACTAATCTACAGCCTGTTGTAACTAGTACGTACACCCACTAATAGTACGTGTGAGTTGGTTTCACCATATCTCGTCTCACTAAAAACTCGATAATATTATATATAGGCCTGAGAAGGGATTTATATCATAGGCCTAAAGACAACTTGCAGTGGATCTTGTTTTCAAAATTAGACTCAAAGGATCTCATCCTCAAGGTTATTAATTCAGAAAACAGTCGTCTAAATGACCTGTGTTAAGTGGGGTTCAATAAAACACTACTTAACCTGTCCTGTAGGAATAAAGCAAACCATAGTATAGTAAAGAGATAAGCATGAAATGAGTATTAAATGGACCCGGTAGAAGCTCCAAGCAAGGCCACAGGCCTAGGAGACGACCTCCTACTCCGTACCTACATAATCAAACTAAATGCTAATGCCAAGCTAGTTATTTAGTGCATGAATGAAAAGGATGCGTGTAACAATAATCATAATCATACCCTAAGCAATTAATCACACTATCCCCATTAATGACAAAATCATGTACAACTATCTAATAAAGTGACATCTCTACAAACATGCATTCATCATCCATTTGATGTACAATCCATTAACTTACTAGATGACCTCGATCTATATCATGAATCTATCAGCTCATCATTCTTAGTTGTGATAACATTATCCATGGTTCTATCAGTGCTCCAACGCTATATGTAACTTGCTGGATTCCACTCAAATATATCCAATAATAACTAATTCACATCTTACCCTTTAGTCATGCATTCGTTATTATTATTATTATTCCTAATAAAGGAAAATCTAGGGTTTCCAATTATATTTCTAATAGCACCATAGTATAATTTAATTTCAATTGTATGTACAATTTTCTCATTTTAATCATATCAGATAACTATAAATTAAATTACACCATTTGTAAAATTAATACCTAACTTCATATTTTCTCCTAATTTTCTGCAAATACATATCACTTATCATAATTTAATTATGTTATGATGCTCATGATCATGAAATGAAAATAACTAAATCAAATAGAAATTGACATATGCCTAATGTCAGCGACGTCGACGGCGACAGGAGCTATGGCTACCATCGGCTTGGCAACAGTTCGATTGAGAGAGGACTTGGCCAGGGATGGACTAGGATGCGCAACTAGGGCACGAGGAGGCCTAACTGGAGTTGTTCTAGCCATCCTGCACTTGGCTCGCAGCGATGGCGGTAAGTCGCTGGCGAAAACAACCAGAACTCAGCTAGGGCATGGAGAAGCCAGTTGTAATGGTGAGAAGAAAGGAAGAGGCAAGTTTGGATGGGAGGAGCTGGCCAAGAGGAGGTGATTCTGCCTAAGGGAGCTGGCCTGTGACACAGCTCGCAGCGGTAGCTGTGGCTCAAAACAGCCCCAACTAGGGTATGACGGCTTGGCCCTAGCTCAGTTGAGGCGAGAGTGGTTAGGAAGGGTCGAGGGAGAAACACACGGGGTAGTTTTGTAATTAAAACTTAACTCGCTCCAAACTCGAATCAATAATAATAATAAAATAACATAAAATATAAAATATAATATAATAAAATGGCATATGGTAAAATAATAATGTCCTAACTCTAATGACACGTTCTAAGCCTACTAACCCACCCAAAAATAATAAATAACACATCCTAACACGATAAACGACCTAAATCTAATTCTACGGTCTACTATAAATAAATAAATAAAAACTAAGTGTACTTTTATATACTATGATAACTCATTCTGCTGCTACCTTACTGACATTATTGTCATATACTTGAGTACACATGACTATAATGGCTCATAGCAGTACTCGGTCGTCCTTGACTTAACATGTGTATTTTGAAACTAAATTGACTAAAAATAATAGTCAAACTGACCTATTCCGACTATAAAACCCTAACTCGACTCATGGTTTTTACACATCGAGTGCTTATTTATTTATTCATTTAGTGTTGCTTATTATTTGAGATGTTATTATTGATGTGAGCACACACACAACCATGCATCATGTTGAACGATTAAACCTTAGTTGTACAGTTGGTTCCAATGAAGGCTCTAGAGTTAAGCTCACTGAGTTAGGATGTGAAGCTTATCTCACTTGTCTGTTAGGACTCATCTCTACTTGATCCACTATTTGGCTCCATTGTGATTTTTTGTTTTCATATCCATGAATAGTGGCATTTTATTGGATCCTTCTACTTCGAGCCGTTTAGCCAATTTTTTGAATTAATAAAAGGTTGAGATCCCTTGATGAGTTTTCAAAAAATTAAGATCCAGATCAAAAGTCACTCTAACTCTATTTATCATCCCTTCCTAGGCCTTATACCTATTTAATAATTTTTGAATTTTATATACAGGGATAATGGATGGGAGTGTGATGCCTACAAGGGGTCAGGTCAGTACCCACCTGTGGTACTTGGTTTGGCCGTTAATATTATGGTCATGATAGTCAGCTATGGTACCTGCTAGCACCGTGTATTTAACATGTGCATGCTCTTCATTGAGTATAGCCAAACCATGCAATGTTTCAGTTATGATCAAATAGGCCCTATTGACCACGAGCATGTTGTTGTTGACCACATTTCGGCTCATGCATAGTAATGGCAAGTTACCATTGAGTATTCTCATTTGTGTGCATGTTTATCTCAGTGATTATGATTAGACATAATTAGTCATTATTTAGTATTGTGATTATGATGTGGAAATGTGGAGTTTTTGATTCATGTTGAAGATTTTTGTGGATGATGAGTCATCGATTTACCATTTTGGAAATGTTTTTGGTAGTTATTCCCAGACTGTTAATCTTTGATTACAGGTGTATATTTTCTATATAGTGTAGTTTGGAGGTTTGGTCGAAGGGATTTAAGGATTGAGAATGGCTCATGGGCATGACTAACTTGTCTCTTAGTATTGTGTATTGTTGCTAATGATGTGAGACCAGTGGGCCATGTGATGTAAATAATATGTGGGGCTAGTGAACTGATATGATTATTCAAGTACGAGAGCCTTTGGGCATTTTTAAATGAACAACAGAGTTGTTTGTGATAGAATGTATGAAAAATTATTATCACTAACTTGTGCTTGAGCTGGTGGTAGACTCCGGGGCATGTAGGTCTAACCATTTTGTGCAATAATTCTCCAAGCATCAGAGTCCTGAAACTGAAGCATAAAATAACCTAGGTGTGCTTAACCTTGTTACTTGTGCAAGTATATAGAGCGAAGAAGAAACATGGGTTGGATGAGCTCCTGTATTGTTTTGTTTTGTAGGAGAGAGGCCCATGTGAAGACTGGGCAAAGCAATTGTCTGAAGAATGAAATAAAATGTAATGAAAATGATCTGTAATGTGATGTGAATGAGGTGAAATACCTCTAGAATGCTTCTATGTAGGGATGGGATCAAATATCCAATATCAGCAAATCTGATTCGAATCTGACCTATTTATATCTGATCTGACAAAATTTTTGATCGGATTTGGGTTCAGACATTTTGGAAATAAAATACATCTAAAAATATTCGGATCGGATATGGATTTATGGTGATCCGACTTGAATCCAATCTAAATAGATGATATTTTATTAAATTATATTTTAAAATATTTAAAATAATATATTTATTATTATTTATTTTTTGTATTAAAATTTATATTATTTTATTCAATTGGGTCGGATTCGGGAAAGATATGGGTTATAGGAATTCAAGTCTGATACAAACATACTAAAAAAATAGATATAATCTTCAAATTTAGGTTTAGATTTTTTAATACATGTCACATTTGGATATGGCCATATCCAATCCATATCAATCTAAACTCGTCCTTGCTTCTGTGTGTGAAATGTGAATTCTCTACATTGTTTTTATGAATTGGGAAATATTTATAGGTTTGTGAAAATTTTCCCTTGTCCTAGATTCATGGGAGACTACTGGATTTTTCACACGATTTAAAGTCTCTTTTGTAACTTGGATTTATTTAAGATGTCCTATTTACATGAGCCCAACCTTAAAAGTCTTAGCATGTTTTTTGTGTGATCTTGTGTGTTTTGAATGCACATATAAATTCCCTCAAGCCTTTCATCTTTTGACACTTTGAGTGGTTAGGTCTATTCTGGGCTTTTTGCGCTTGGTTTGTTATTGGTTCTATCTAAGTAGCATGCAACTAGTCTAGTTCGATTAGTCCCCTACTAGTGGGATCTCTTGTGTGGTGTTGTGACCTTGGGCATTGGGTGTGTCCGCTGTCAAGCTGTTCCAATTAACCCTAATTGCCAAGTTGGTACTTGTGTTATTCGGTTGTGTAGAGTAGTGTTAGGGCCATGTTTGTGTGTGGTCACGCTTAGAGTCATGTAGTATGCATTTCAGACGTGCCTCCTAGCCCTAGTTGTGTTGTAGCAGCTTTATAGGCCACCCAATTTATTTCCCCCACCATTCTCTATCTTTCCCCGTGTTTTTTGCATGTTCGGCCATGGTTTGGGGCCCAGTGCCGCAAAGTTGTGGGCCCCAAAAACATGGCATTATGCATGCTTGTGGTATGCTGTGCATGCACCCGGCACTGCAAGACTCACTTGTTGAATGCTACAATGTTCTGTGGCGAGGGGGCATGGTTTTAATCATGTCGCTGCCTCATTCCTCCCCTTCTTCTCTTTTCTTCTTCTCCCCTCTTCCTCCCCTTCTCCTGGCTGCTGTCGCCCCCATGTTGCCCTCCTTTCACCCTCTTATCCTCCCCTTCCTCCTCATTTTCCCTTCCATGTCAAGGAACACTCTCCTTTCCCCCGTTTCTTTTTATTTTTTGTACAACCATGTTGTTTGCATATAGAACTCTTTGATTAGGCATATAGATAGTTAGATCGTCATCATATCATGTAGATCTAGTAGTTTTCTTATTAATTTTGTGATAAAAATGTGATTTTTATTAATTTATTATATTATTGCTAATATAATATAATAAAATATTCATGCCAACCTAAAATTGTAAAATCTACCAACTATTCTATCTAATAACAGTTGAAACTATAACAAAATAAAAACTTCATAATTTTTGGACCGTGTCTGAGCGACATTGTTTTGTGTACTAAATTAGTAAATTAATTAAATAATTAAAATAATGATATTCTAACCTGTGTTTGGTTGTAAAGTTGATTTTGGTGTGGGTTGGCTCGACATCTCTAGTGGCTCTGTCGGAGCTCACTAGATCTTACGATCTAATATTTTTTAACTTCTGCTAATCTGAAGTCGCTATGACATAATCATCACCATTATTTAGTTTAAATAATTTACCAACAATCTAATTTATTGTTCATAATTTTACTAAAATCTCATTCTTAATTAGCATGTCAGATGCCTCATGTTAATTGTCCTCATTCATCCAGGTACTTTGATAACTTAAGTTAGATTTAAGTACGCGAGTTAAATCCCAAAATGTGTTTCCTAAAATATCGAGATCTTCGTCTCCACATCTTTATTTGATTTGTCAGAATCTCGTTTAGTTTGTGGCATGTTCATTATGAGATTGGGACAATGTGATATGTTGTGTGTTTAAATTTTTACCCTTTCATGTCATGTCATTTACTACATCTAAGATTGTCTTCCAATCACTACACACATGTATCATACAAGTTTGAGTAGTGGTTTGCATTGCTAGGCCGTTCAAAGTTGAGCTTGCCGCAATAGGACGAGGAACTCTTCTCACATGTTTGTTAAAACTTTCTTTTAGCTTGATCTACTACTTGACTCGACATGTTTTATTTTATTACTGTAGGAAGTAGTTAGTAACATTTTATTAGATCCCTACTATCTACATGTTATCTTCTTGATTTTCAAGATTAATAAAACTTTAAGGATGTGATCATTTGATGAGTTTTTGAAAGTCAAGATCCAATTCAAAATTCATACTTTATAGCTATTGAGACCTTACACTTATTATACATTTTTAGATTTTCTATGCACACACATGGTAGCTGGGAGCATGACGCTAATTGAAGGACCCGGTCGGTGCCCACCTATGGCACTCAATTGGAGGTTTATTGTATAATTATAATTATTAGTTATAGTACCTACTAGGAGTGTGTATTTCGGCATGTGCATGCTCTCTGTCAAGTATATTCAGAATGTACAATATTTGATAAGATCAAATTAGGCCCTATTGGCCATGAATATGTTGTTGTCGGACTAGATTTTGACTCGTGTGTATTATCGACACGTTACCGTTGAGTATTCTGGTACGTGTGTATGAATATCTTTGTGATTATGATTAAGCCTAAGCGGCCATATTGTGATTATGATTATGATGTGTGTGGAGAGGTTTTTGTTTCTTTATAAGTTTTCTTGTAGATGATGAGTTGTCCATTTTCCAATTTATTGATTTTCAATATTAGTTGTTTGGGACATCATGGCGCTCGCTGACGCATTTTCTTATATCGATGTAGGTGAGTTGTCTTGGCGTTGGCTGGCTTAGGTGTATGGATCACGGGGATACTGGGAGGGTGCTACCTGTGTTGTGCTACTTTTGTGTTTGGGGTGTGTTCTAGTTTTATGCTTGTATCTCTCCCCCTCTTGTTTTGTGAGGAGGTATTATTGGCTACAGTGTTGTGATGTGAAATTGTGGCGGCTATTTTAAAATTCAAGCCATATTTTTATTTACGTGTTTTGTTTATCCCTATGTGTGTTTTTCTATTTTGTGGGCACGTAGGTCTAACCTATTTTGTGAAGGAATTCCATAAGCTCCTGAGTCATGGAAATAAAGGTTAAATAAGTTCACGATATGCTAAACCATGTTACTTGTCTAGATACCTGGAGTGGAGAAGAAACATAGGTTGGATGAGCTTCTTGGTTTGTTGTTTTGTAGGAGAATGACACATGTGAAAACTAGGCAAATCAACCGCCTCAAGAATATAAAATGTGCTGCAAATGAAATGTGAATGTGACGTTAATGAGGTGGAACACTTCCTGAATATTTATGTGTGTGGAAATAAAAATTTTGGAATGTTTTGCGTGATTTTATGATGTGTAAATTTGTATAGGTTGTGAAAAATTTTCCTACGTCTTAGTTACGTGGGAGACAACCGGATTTTCTCTAGAAATCTTAGTCTCTTTTATAACTTAAGCTCATTTAGGTATCCTATTTGCATGAGCACAACCTAGTGAGTCTGTGCATGCATTCTGTATGTTTTTGTCTGCGCATTAGAATCCCTCAAGTTTCTGTCTTCTGACTTCCTGAGTGGTTTAGGTCCCTTTGGGTCAGTTTAACATTTTAATAGGCTATAAATTAGCATCCCAAGATTTATTATTTCAATTTAGTTTGCGAGCAAACCGAATCGGGGTGTTGCAATGAAATTTTTTTAAGGTGTGTTAATTGCAATATCCCTCAAATTACTGTCGCATTCAATACCTATTATGATCGGATCCAATATATTGGTGGAAATGATGCTTACAATCGTCAACTTAATTAACCACTTTTGAAAAAATAATTAAGTCTATTAGTTTGCACAAATTGGATCGGGTTGTTATAGGTAACATCAAAACCAACGAGGATCATATTAGATAGTAGACTTGATTAGATGTGGGCTTGGCCACTAGCCACAATGCCTAAGGGTAGGAAATCCGATGACAAAATTTTCTTAGGGTAGATGGATGTGATATCCCCTAAACTTGTTCTGCATCCAATACCTAGTGGGATATACTTAACCGCTTTTGAAACAATAATTAAGCTTGTCAGTTTAGACTAATTGGGCCGTGCTATTGCACACATAATGTCTGGTTGTGCTACAAGCACAAACTGACCAAAACCAACTCTAAAAATATTTTAAATTAGTGTTAAACATTTTAAAATAAACATTTTGTTTAGTTCATATTTACTTGAAATTAATAAATATATAATTCATGTTATTTTATAATGTTCATTTAACTAAATAAAAGGAACGCAACATGTTTTAATTACTTTTAATTGACTTGGGGAGTCAATTATAAAATCTGTCAATAAGGAGTCATCTAAGAGTTTAACTAGGGAAGCCGAAGTCAACTTGTGGAGTTTTTCGAATAAAAAAAGGTTATAAAACTATTTTTTTAACTCTCCTTTTATTAATAAGAATAGATGAGGCTTAGCTAAAAATGTAGGTAAAAAACTTTTTGGGTTTTGAATCATATCTAACGTCATAACATATTCCTCACTTTTATGTTGTTTGTTTGAAGAAAAAACATCCGTTTTCTCTTTGCCATGCAAAAACCACCTCTTATCTTTGCTCATGAATTTTAGTGTACAAAACTATCTTGGGTTTATAGTAGTCAACGTTGCAAGATGTTGACATCTTTTAAACATCGTTATAACATGATTATCATAAAACTTTAAGTAAAGGACACTCTATCTTTCATAAGGACGTAGGGTCTATTAAATGACCTCTAGGGCATTAAAAACTCCCCATGCACTGCTCCACATAACAATTATAAAGGCTACGAATCAGGCATGTGAGCTCAATTTTGTTTATGAGGGATCAATTATAAATGTATTGAAAAAGGTTTGTTGAACAATTCCTTTTGTCCAACTTCCATACCTTTGCATGCATGTTTCCAACGCTTAAAGTAGAGAGGGTTCATATGGAACGGGGGACACACACTAGAAAGAAAAGAAATGATTTTTTGTTTTCAAAGTGAATCTATGATTTATCTTCTCTATCTTCCATCATTAAATGGACAATGTATTGTGCTTCTTTTACAAACAATGCTTTTGACTTGTCTTTTCTTCCTGGTCTTTCAGTTTGCTTGGGTAAGTTGTTATAAAGTTAACAACAGGAAGAATCATGCTTCTTGAACAGGAACAGAGTTGTACACGAAGTATTTACAAGAGATGGAAAAAATCAGCAATTGTAGAACAAGCTACATTACTAGCATTTATTGGTAAAAGAAAAATAGTTACTTTATTAATTATTTCTCTTTATTTTTTTATCTATATAGGCCTTCAAAAAAGTTAATAATTGCGTTGGAAAAAAAGGAGTGGTCTTGTCACCCTTCAAGTTTACTAATGGTGTAGTTGTTGGGCTCGGCCTACAAAAGGGACTTGCAACAGGTGTCATAGGTCTCTCTTAAAGTTTTCTTATTAGCCTATATATAAGGTATTAGTTACCTCCAAATATAAACATGATGTAGGATAAACTTAACAATTCTCCCCCTCACACATTATACCACCTGAATCATTTCCCATTCACCACATAATAGGCTCACATGTTAGAGTGAAGTTCAATGAGACTCCAATTCGAGATG
>JAURVB010014546.1:0-21284 GCA_033002965.1 Piper betle | reverse complement strand
AGCATGAAATAACCTAGGTGTAAAACCCACGATTCGAGTCAGGGTTTTATATTCAGAACCGGTCGGGTCGACCGTTATTTTTTCGAGTTGAGTCAGTTTCAGGACACGTGTACTGAGCCGACGCCGGTCGCGTGTATGAGCCATGAGGGTCATGTGTACCCAAGTATATGATGATAACGTCATGAACACAGGAGAAAAGAATGAGCTATCAGAATATATGAGAGTATGCAGTTCATTTTTTTATTACGATATATATAATGGATCGTAGAATTAGTTTTAGGCCGTTTACCGCGTTAGGACGCGTTCGGGTAGTTTGGGTGGGTTGTTAGTCATAGAGCATATCATTATAATGTTGTGGTGTTGTTTGATTTTACGGGATTTTTTCCTATTTTAATGAATTTTTTTAGGATTTAATACGAGTTAGTTATGATACTTGACTCGAGCCGGAGACGAGTCAAGTATTATTTACGAGTTTGCCACCCAACTAAGTTTTCACCCCGACTTTTCTCCCCCACGCCCAAACCCTCGCCGCGCCGCCCCTGTTCGCGCGCCACCGCCGCCACGGCCGGCGCCGCCTGGCCGCCGATCGACGCCGCCCAGCCCGGCCACGGCGTCGCCCTGCCGCCCCGACCAGGTCCGGCCCCCATCGGACCGCCGCGCGACGCGAGGAAACCACGCCGCGACGCCGCGGCCGCGTTGCGTTTCCGTCGCCAATCCCGCCGCCGGCGACCAGCGCCGCCGCGATCGGTCGGTCGCCTCAGCACCCTCAGCCTTCCAGCTACCTTCCTCGACTGGAACGGAGGCCGTCGCCACCGTGGCCGGCCGGATCTAGCGACCCATCGCCGCCGGCTCTTATTTTGCCATTTTCCGGCGAGCCGCCGCCTCCATTGGCCACGCTGATGTCATAGATGAGACGGGCTCGCCGAGCCGATTCCGAGGGTACCCAACACGACCACTTTTCGGCTAGTAGACGCCGCCGGCGATTGTCGCCGGAAAACCATAGGAAGCCGCCGGAAAACCGCCAGTAGCTGCCGGAAAACCGCCGGAAAAATTGGAATTTCTGGAATTCGCCGGAATTCACCGGATCTTCCGCGGTGCTCACCCAGTCGAGCCCGATCGAACGTCGGATGCCGAGGAGCGCCGAATTCGAGCTCCGAGACACGCGACGGAACCCTAGCCGTCACCGATTGCCGACGACATGAGGTATAATTACCTCTAATTTGATTATTTAAAATTAATGATTGTTAGCACAATATGATAGGATTGATTGATTGGCATGATAAAAGTTCGAGCATGAAAGAAGTAATGATATGCATGATTTGAATGGATGAATGTAGGTGATTTAATGAGGTAGATCGAGTTGAGCATGCTAATCGTGTATGATTTAACTTAGGAAAAATATAATAAAATTGTGTATGAATAGGATGAGTTAGAGTTATATCTCATATTTATGATTATTTGATAATGGATGATTTCGATGTTTAATTGTGTTGAGTTTGATGCATCATTTAGTTAGCGGGCGTTAGTATTTAGTTTTGATGTGTAGGTACGGAATAGGAGCTCGCCGCCTAGGCGCGATGACACGCTTGGAGCTTCTACCAGGTCCGTTTAGGACTCGTCTTGTTTTAATCTTTTCTATTGTATGTTTAATTTATTGTCTGCAGGACGGGTTAAGTGGCGTTTTATCGGATCCCACTTAACTCGGGTCATTTAATCGAACATTTTCCGGATTAATAACCCCTCGAGGATGAGATCCCTCGAGGTTGATTTCGAAAACAAGATCCACCAAAAGTTGCCTTCGGGCCTATTATGTGAACTCCCTACCTAAGCCTATATATATATAGTTTTCGTGTTTCTGTGAGACGAGAGATGGAGAAATCGACTGCACGTACCATGCAGAGGATGCCGTGACAGTCAAAGCGGGCTCTGGATTAGTGCCAGCGGACTGTTCCATTCCCGAGGGATCCTGATAACTCCGCGTTTGAGTTCCTCACACCCGGAGAACGTGGAGGTTTACGGGTACTGTTTAGTACAGCGCATGTCCGGACTTGTGGTTCAAAGGGTACTAAAGGCGACTGCCTGAGAGTACTCGGCCTTCGTGCTCAAGGCCAGGAGAAATATGGAGGTAAGGAGAGGGCTTAGGATAAAGTTTCACGAGAAGTACTGAAAAAGAAGTGCTGAGAGTAGCACAGTACCAGCAGCAGTAAGTTCGGGATGCTACCGGGTCTGCAGCCCAGTGGCTCCTCAGTAGTGCCCTTCAGAGTGTTCTTGAGGAAGTATATGGTTTTCTTTCAGATGAGAGTTTGCTCTCATAGCCAGTTTGTTATAGTTATTTTATTTTTCCGGACCAGTAACGCTTGTTACTGACGTTTTTCTTATATATATGTAGGTGATAAGCACGAGATGGATGAGCCAGCTTGGACGGAGGAGCAATGAGGTCTTGTGCACACACATGTTAGATTTCTGAATGTTTAATATTGTATCATTATGTTATTATTTTGTGAGTGACATGATTAAATGGTTTGATGCATGACAATGACATGAAATGAAATGATCAGAGTAGCGCAGCAAAAGTAGTGGGTTAGAGACCCAAAGCTTCAGAGAATGATGAATATAATAGATTAGAAGTATGTGTGAATGCTATCGTTGCTATGCGTATATATGTTTGAATATACGTATTTTGACAGGGTGGCCCCTAATTGCATTTTTAGGGGAAATTCTGTCCCTTTTATTTTAGAATTTTTACTAATTTTGATTGTAATTGTGTTGGTGTGAAATTTAATTTGCATGTCATTCATGTAGTACCATGTTAGGATTTTGTGCATTTATCCATGCATGACAGAGTCGTATCTTCATCTTAAGACGCCGAGATTGGATCCGCATGAGTTAGGTTCGGGTTAGCCGACCTAACCGGGGCCTGTAACATGCCGGTTCGGTTCACGAGCGTAAACCGGATTTGAGGTGTTACACTAGGTGTGCTTAACCTTGTTACTTGTATAGGTATATAGAGCGAAGAAGAAACATGGGTTGGATGAACTCCTGTATTGTTTTGTTTTGTAAGAGAGAGGCCCATGTGAAGACTGGGCAAAACAATCACCTGAAGAATGAAATAAAATGTAATGAAAATGATCTGTAATGTGATGAGAATGAGGTGAAATACCTCTAGAATGCTTCTATGTAGGGATGGGATCAAATATCCAATATCAGCAAATCTGATTCGAATCCAACCTATTTATATCCAATCCAACAAAGTTTTTGATCGGATTTGGGTTCAGACATTTTGGAAATAAAATACATCTGAAAATATTCGGATCGGATATGGATTTATGGTGATCCGACCTGAATCCAATCTAAATAGATGATATTTTATTAAATTATATTTTAAATTATTTAAAAATATTTTTTTTGTATTAAAATTTATATTATTTTAGTCAATTGGGTCGGATTCGGGAAAGATATGGGTTATAGGAATTCAGGTCTGATACAAACATAGTAAAAAAATAGATATAATCTTCAAATTCAGGTTTAGATTTTTTAATACATGTCACATTCGGATATGGCCATATCCAATCCATATCCAATCTAAACTCGTCCTTGCTTCTGTGTGTGAAATGTGAATTCTCTACATTGTTTTTATGAATTGGGAAATATTCATAGGTTTGTGAAAATTTTCCCTTGTCTTAGTTTCATGGGAGACTCTATTGGATTTTTCACACGATTTAAAGTCTCTTTTGTAACTTGGATTTATTTAAGATGTCCTATTTACATGAGCCCAACCTTAAAAGTCTTAGCATGTTTTTTGTGTGATCTTGTGTGTTTTGAATGCACTTATAAATTCCCTCAAGCCTTTCATCTTTTGACACTTCGAGTGGTTAGGTCTATCCTGTGGATCAGTTTTGCATTTCGCACAAGCAAGAGCAACGACCCAAGATTTAATACTTTGATTTAGTTTGTTGTCGAACCGAATCAAGGTATTATACTGTCAGCCTGGGCTTTTTGCGCTTGGTTTGTTGTTGGTTCTATTTGAGTAGCATGCAGCTAGTCTAGTTCGATCAGTTCCCTACTAGTGGGATCTCTTGTGTGGTGTTGTGACCTTGGGCATTGGGTGTGTCCGCTGTCGAGCTGTTCCAATGAACCCTAATTGCCAAGTTGGTAGTTGTGTTGTTCGGTTGTGTAGAGTAGTGTTAGGGCCATGTTTGTGTGTGGTCACGCTTACCGTCATGTAGTATGCATTTCAGACGTGCCTCCTAGCCCTAGTTGTGTTGTAGTCAGCTTTCTAGGCCACCCAATTTATTTCCCCCACCATTCTCTATCTTTCCCTGTGTTTTTTGCATGTTCGGCCATGGTTTGGGGCCCAGTGCAGCAGAGTTGTGGGCCTCAAAAACATGGCATTATGCATGCTTGTGGTATGCTGTGCATGCGCCCGGCACTGCAAGACTCACTTGTTGAATGCTACAGTGTTCTGTGGCGAGGGGGCATGGTTTTAATCATGTCGCTGCCTCATTCCTCCCCTTCTTCTCTTTTCTTCTTCTCCCCTCTTCCTCCCCTTCTCCTAGCTGCTGTCGCCCCCATGTTGCCCTCCTTTCACCCTCTTATCCTCCCCTTCCTCCTCATTTTCCCTTCCATGTCAAGGAACACTCTCCTTTCCCCCGTTTCTTTTCATTTTTCGTACAACCATGTTGTTTGCATATAGAACTCCTTGATTAGGAATATAGATAGTTAGATCGTCATCATATCATGTAGATCTAGTAGTTTGCTTATTAATTTTGAGATAAAAATGTGATTTTTATTAATTTATTATATTATTGCTAATAAAATATTCATATCAACCTAAAATTGTAAAATCTACCAACTATTCTATCTAATAACAGTTGAAACTATAGCAAAATAAAAATTTCATAATTTTTGGACCGTGTCTGAGCGACATCGTTTTATGTACTAAATTAGTAAATTAATTAAGTAATTAAAATAATGATATTCTAACCTATGCTTGGTTTTAAAGTTGATTTCGGTGTGGGTTGGCTCGACATCTCTAGTGGCTCTGTCGGAGCTCACTAGATCTTACGATCTAATATTTTTTAACTTCTGCTAATCTGAAGTCGCTATGACATAATCATCACCATTATTTAGTTTAAATAATTTACCAACAATCTAAGTTATTGTTCATAATTTTACTGAAATATCATTCTTAATTAGCATGTCAGATGCCTCATGTTAATTGTCCTCATTCATCCAGGTACTTTGATAACTTAAGTTAGATTTAAGTACCCGAGTTAAATCCCAAAATGTGTTTCCTAAAATATAGAGATTTTCGTCTCCACATCTTTATTTGATTTGTCAAAATCTCGTTTAGTTTGTGGCGCGTTCATTATGAGATTGGGGCAATGTGATATGTTGTGTGTTTAAATTTTTACCCTTTCATGTCATGTCATTTACTACATCTAAGATTGTCTTCCTGTCACTACACACATGTATCATACAAGTTTGAGTAGTGGTTTGCATTGCTAGGCCGTTCGAAGTTGAGCTTGCCGCAATAGGACGAGGAACTCTTCTCACATGTTTGTTAAAACTTTCTTTTAGCTTGATCTACTACTTGACTCGACATGTTTTATTTTATTACTGTAGGAAGTAGTTAGTAACATTTTATTAGATCCTACTGTCTACATGTTATCTTCTTGATTTTCAAGATTAATAAAACTTTAAGGATGTGATCATTTGATGAGTTTTTGAAAGTCAAGATCCAATTCAAAATTCATACTTTATAGCTATTGAGACCTTACACTTATTATACATTTTTAGATTTTCTATGCACACACATGGTAGCTGGGAGCATGACGCTAATTGAAGGACCCGGTCGGTACCCACCTATGGCACTCAATTGGAGGTTTATTGTATAATTATAATTATTAGTTATAGTACCTACTAGGAGTGTGTATTTCGGCATGTGCATGCTCTCTATCAAGTATATTCAGGATGTACAATATTTGATAAGATCAAATTAGGCCCTATTGGCCATGAATATGTTGTTGTGGACTAGATTTTGACTCGTGTGTATTATCGACACGTTACCGTTGAGTATTCTGGTACGTGTTATGAATATCTTTGTGATTATGATTAAGCTAAGCGGCCATATTGTGATTATGATTATGATGTGTGTGGAGAGGTTTTTGTTTCTTTATAAGTTTTCTTGTAGATGATGAGTTGTCCATTTTCCAATTTATTGATTTTCAATATTAGTTGTTTGGGACATATGGCGCTCGCTGACGCATTTTCTTATATCGATGTAGGTGAGTTGTCTTGGCGTTGGCTGACTTAGGTGTATGGATCACGGGGATACTGGGAGGGTGCTACCTGTGTTGTGCTACTTTTGTGTTTGGGGTGTGTTCTAGTTTTATGCTTGTATCTCTCCCCCTCTTGTTTTGTGAGGAGGTATTATTGGCTACAGTGTTGTGATGTAAAATTGTGGCGGCTATTTTAAAATTCAAGCCATTTTTTTATTTACATGTTTTGTTTATCCCTATGTGTGTTTTTCTATTTTGTGGGCACGTAGGTCTAACCTATTTTGTGAAGGAATTCCATAAGCTCCTGAGTCATGGAAATAAAGGTTAAATAAGTTCACGATATGCTAAACCATGTTACTTGTCTAGATACCTGGAGTGGAGAAGAAACATAGGTTGGATGAGCTTCTTGGTTTGTTGTTTTGTAGGAGAATGACACATGTGAAAACTAGGCAAATCAACCGCCTCAAGAATATAAAATGTGCTGCAAATGAAATGTGAATGTGACGTTAACGAGGTGGAACACTTCCTGAATATTTATGTGTGTGGAAATAAAAATTTTGGAATGTTTTGCATGATTTTATGATGTGTAAATTTGTATAGGTTGTGAAAAATTTTCCTACGTCTTAGTTACGTGGGAGACAACCGGATTTTCTCTAGAAATCTTAGTCTCTTTTATAACTTAAGCTCATTTAGGTATCCTATTTGCATGAGCACAACCTAGTGAGTCTGTGCATGCATTCTGTATGTTTTTGTCTGCGCATTAGAATCCCTCAAGTTTCTGTCTTCTGACTTCCTGAGTGGTTTAGGTCCCTTTGGGTCAGTTTAACATTTTAATAGGCTATAAATTAGCATCCCAAGATTTATTATTTCAATTTAGTTTGTGAGTAGACCAAATCAGGGTGTTGCAATGAAATTTTTTTAAGGTGTGTTAATTGTAATATCCCTCAAATTAGTGTCACATTCAATACCTATTATGATCAGATCCAATATATTGGTGGAGATGATGCTTACAATCGTCAACTTAGTTAACCACTTTTGAAAAAATATTAAGTCTATTAGTTTGCACAAATTGGGTCGGGTCGTTATAGGTAGCATCAAAACCGACCAGGACCATATTAGATAGTAGACTTGATTAGATGTGGGCTAGGCCATTAGCCACAATGCCTAAGGGTAGGAAATCCGATGACAAAATTTTCTTAGGGTAGATGGATGTGATATCCCCTAAACTTGTTCTGCATCCAATACCTAGTGGGATATACTTAACCACTTTTGAAACAATAATTAAGCTTGTCAGTTTAGACTAATTGGGCCGTGCTATTACACACATAATGTCTGGTTGTGCTACAAGCACAAACTAACCAAAACCAACTCTAAAAATATTTTAAATTAGTGTTAAACATTTTAAAATAAACATTTTGTTTAGTTCATATTTACTTGAAATTAATAAATATATAATTCATGATATTTTATAATGTTCATTTAACTAAATAAAAGGAAAGTAGCATGTTTTAATTACTTTTAATTGACTTGGGGAGTCCATTATAAAATCTGTCAATAAGGAGTCATCTAAGAGTTTAACTAGGGAAGCCGAAGTCAACTTGTGGAGTTTTTCAAATAAAAAAGGTTTTAAAACTATTTTTTTAACTCTCCTTTTATTAATAAGAATAGATGAGGCTTAGCTAAAAATGTAGGTAAAAAACTTTTTGGGTTTTGAATCATATCTAACGTCATAACATATTCCTCACTTTTATGTTGTTTGTTTGAAGAAGAAAACATCTGTTTTCTCTTTGTCATGCGAAAAACCACCTCTTATCTTTGCTCATGAGTTTTAGTGTACAAAACTATCTTGGGTTTATAGTAGTCAACGTTGCAAGATGTTGATATCTTTTAAACATCGTTATAACATGATTATCATAAAACTTTAAGTAAAGGACACTCTATCTTTCATAAGGACGTAGGGTCTATTAAATGACCTCTAGGGCATTAAAAACTCCCCATGCACTGCTCCACATAACAATTATAAAGGCTACGGAATCAGGCATGTGAGCTCCATTTTGTTTATGAGGGATCAATTATAAATGTATTGAAAAAGGTTTGTTGAACAATTCCTTTTGTCCAACTTCCATACCTTTGCATGCATGTTTCCAACGTTTAAAGTAGAGAGGGCATTCATATGGAACGGGGGGACACACATTAGAAGGAAAAGAAATGATTTTTTGTTTTCAAAGTGAATCTATGATTTATCTTCTCTATCTTCCATCATTAAATGGACAATGTATTGTGCTTCTTTTACAAACAATGCTTTTGACTTGTCTTTTCTTCCTGGTCTTTCAGTTTGCTTGTGAAAGTTGTTATAAAGTTAACAACAGGAAGAATCATGCTTCTTGAGCAGGAACAGAGTTGTACACGAAGTATTTACAAGAGATGGAAAAAATCAACAATTGTAGAACAAGCTACATTACTAGCATTTATTGGTAAAAGAAAAATAGTTACTTTATTAATTATTTCCCTTTATTTTTTTATCTATATAGGCCTTCAAAAAAGTTAATAGTTGCGTTGGAAAAAAAAGGAGTGGTCTTGTCACCCTTCAAGTTTACTAATGGTGTAGGTGTTGGGCTCGGCCTACAAAAGGGACTTGCAACAGGTGTCATAGGTCTCTCTTAAAGTTTTCTTATTAGCCTATATATAAGGTATTAGTTACCTCCAAATATAAACATGATGTAGGATAAACTTAACAATTCTCCCCCTCACACATTATACCACCTGAATCATTTCCCATTCACCACATAATAGACTCACATATTAGAGTGAAGTTCAATGAGACTCCAATTCGAGATGGTTTAATAAGGCTCCAATTTGGGCTGGCTCGAGGCAACGCCAAAACCAACTAGGTTTTGATATCACTGTTGGGCCCTATGGGCCCCCAAAAATGACTTGCAACGGGTGTCACGAGTCTCTCTTAATCTAAAAATTAGCTTAAGAAATAAGGCTTTCCGATTTCCCTATGTGCAAATCACTAGACACCTCTAAACATAATGTGGGTGATCAAAGTCGTGCTTGATCAGCAGTGAGTACGTTTCATTGCTACCTATTTGACGACAACTATTTCACAAATTATAAAACTCCTTTTTAATTTAAAAAATTCTTTGGCTTTTTGAGCTAAACTCTATTATTGATTTGATCGTGACAAATTTTATGATTGACTTTTTAAGTTTCCCTGAGTCACCTCATGTCAAGTAAAAAATATTGTTGAATCAATCACTTAAAGTAGCATAAATCATACATTTATCAATTTCAAGTGTTAAATGTAAACAAGTTCTACTAATTTGAAATATCATTTTGCTCATTAGATTGAAAAATTATATACATGATTTAGAGTTAACTTGGAGTCGACTCCGGTTCATAACCTATTGAGTTGACTCCAAGTTTTTCAACTATGCTATTTCGTGGCTATTAAAATGTAACATTTTCTACAACCCAGAGTGTTGCATCATGAAGGGTACTTGACCAAGTATAATTTGGTGGGCTAAGTTACCCATTGGTTAACCCAAATCAAAGATCCATAATGCAACATTAATAGATTAAATTTTGTCGTAATATGTATTGTATGTGGAATTAGTTTAAGGCATTTCAAAATCGACCCATCTTAAAAAATTCTGATCTTAAAATTCTTTTTTTTGCCGAGCCTATGGGCATAGCCCATGTCCAATTAAAACTAATTTACTATCAAATACGATCAAAAATTAACTTTGATGTCACTCTGTAACGACTCGATATATATATAATTTGTTGAACGCCCAAGTTATTTTTTAAAAATAAGTAATTCAAGTTAAAAATATATAACACACCCCCATCAATATACCAAATCTCATTTCAACATGTATTGGATGCCTGACTAATTTTGACAATTTTAGAAAGAATATCCGATGACGGTTAAAACTTCGATATCTTTAATCACATAGATTCTAGATTTTAGTTTAGGATGTATGTCCCTACTTCCTAACACTTTCTTCGATATTAGGTGGAAGAAAATAAAAGATTGTAATGATATGGCGCACTATTAACAAACTGATACATCACTATGTATTCAATTAATATATAACTAATTTCTAACTGCAACAAGCTTATTAACCACCGCAAATTATATCGCCGCAGAGTCATCCCACGTGTTACAAAATCGGTGATTTTCTAGGTAGAATCTTTCTTCCAAGTTTGTACGCCAAATAGATATTTCTCGCCAGGTGTAATAAAAGGGAAGCGGCTAAAGAGTGTAGGTCAGAGCTGCAACAATAAATCGTCCACAACGTCCGAGCTGCCTCTGAACTTGGGTGAATGAATCAATCAGGAAATATCAATGGTGCTTGATTTGTCAAACAGAATTTATACTTCACAATTCTTTGATTCTATTTTCATTCTAAGAACTTTTGGAATAAACTTTTCATCAAATGGGTTTCTTTATTTTTAGCCATGGGTGGCTCTAAATGACAAACTTTCTGATTGAATCTATTTGGCTGTCCGAGCCAAGTAATCACATATAAGAGCATTGTCGTTATTAGATAAATCAACATTTCGTTTTAGGGTAAAAAAAGACAAATACAGAACTTGGTTCAATAATCAGTGAACCAGTTGTATTAAACAGACAGAATCCTAGACGTCAAATGTAAAATCCTGTGGTATGTTAAAGGGTAAGGCACCAGATCAAACATCCAACGAACTTCACACACAAAATGACCGCACAAACACACTGACCCATCCCCGGTCTGCCTTGGGACGAACTAGCTAACTGCAAGAAATAGGGTTAAATAAATTACAAAACAATTTACAAGGCTTCAACACCTGTAGTAAAAATAGGGCTAGCAAGACAACTCAAAGGGCTGCCACAAAGGTCAGAAACGGCATTTCCAGTCCAGATGCATATTTACCAGCAGGATGGTTTTTTTAATCTTTTGCTCTGATCGGGTTTCAATCTTTTCTTGGCATGTGATTAATTCAGCGTACTTAATTAGCTCACGACATAACATGATATATTGCATCACAAACTCTCGCTAAAATGAGAAGCCTTTCCTTCTATTGTTTGTTTTTTTTTTGTTTTTTGTTTTGTTTTGAAAGAATGAGAAGCCCTTCTTAATGCCACGAAAAAACACTTTTAATAGAGTAGAAATCCCCCCGAAATATCCAACTTAATAAAGATAAAATAAGTATCAACCCTCTTTAAACCGTCAAATCTTTAGGAAAAGCCTTAGTGCTTGCAAGTTGGGCCATCCCAGTGTCACGAAATTCTTTCACCCAAGTATACAGATTGCTTCAGTATATGTATCATTAATAATGAGAAAGTATTGTTCCCACAAGGAGCATTACCAAGAAGTCGCTAATTATCAAGACTAATTTAATTGATTCTATCTGAATGAGAGAAAAGTGTAATAATTTGTGACTTCTTTCAAACTACTCGGCTAAAATAAAATCTACCGACTTTCAACGATGATTAACTTCAGCAACCTAAGACCTAGGAATCACAACTTCGCTTATTTTCTTCAAATTAAGTCAATTCATCTTTCTATTTTAGTAATTTAGGCCATGGGTTGCTAACCAAGGGACAAAATTAATACGAATTTATTACTCTAATTTAGCTATTGTATCACTATGCAATTGAATTTCAAATAATGTATTACACCCTTATGAGGTTATCTAAGGACTATATGTATATCAATATCCTACACACAAATCACTTTTCTCAATCTATCAAAATGTGAATAACTACTATTTTATTTATAAAAAGTCTAATCTTTCTATCCCAAGACAATATCAAACATCTAAAACAATACAATAGGTTCCTAAACAATTGCAAGCATTAAAAATAAAATAGAATAAATAGCCCAACATTAATAATAAAGGAGAGAAAAATAAATATCATTAACTTATGCAAATAAGATCCATTGGAATCCTAGATAATGAATTTATCCCATAAAAGATTCAAATAAGACCAAAGAATATATTGCTGGCATCAAAAGCATAACAAGCATAAAAAGTAGAGAAAAATTAAATTAAAAAGAAAAACTCTTGGAAGGAATTTGTCTCCATTTAATATAAGCTCTCCGGCTTCTTACACACTTGATAGAGCAATAAAAATCTGCTAACCGTCCAATTGACTCCAACGGGTAAAATCTCTGTGTGCCTCAGGCCCCATAGTGACAATAAGTCTCTAAGCTGTCAAAAGTTAATTTTGGTCGTGCATCAAGAAATATTTATAGACTTCTCCATGTTAAGATTGAAATGTGGGTAACAATATATAGGGCTGCTAATTGAGCGAACCAGCTCGTGAGTATTTAGCGTTCAGCTCGGCTTGACTCGACTCTGAAACTCGACATTTAAATACTGGAGCTCAAACTCGATATTTAAATGCTCGAGCTCGAACTCGACTCGAACTCGAATTTTACGAGCCGAGCTTAAGCAAGGTTGTGTTCGACTCGACTCGACTCAACTCAACTCAAACTCGACTCATGGCTCGACTCGAACTCGAATCTTACGAGCCGAGCCTTGAGGCAGAACTATACATAAATAACATTGTCAGGCTGCATGGAATTCCGAAGGAGATAGTCTCTGACAAAGATCCCCTATTCACGTCACATTTTTGGGAAGTTTTCCAAAAAGCTATGGGGACCCAAATCAAGTTAAGTACAGCATATCACCCCCAAACTGATGGTCAAAGTGAGAGGACCAATCAAACCTTGGAGGATTTGTTGAGAGCTTGCATCCTCGACTGGGGAGGAGATTGGGAGAAACACTTAGCCTTGGCTGAATTCACCTATAATAACTCTTACCAAGCCAGTATAGGAATGGCACCGTTTGAAGCCTTATACGGTAGGCCTTGTCGATCTCCATCATGCTGGTTGGAATCTACAGAAATGGTTATAGTCGGGCCAGAGATGGTGAGACAAGCAGCTGAAAAGGTGCAACTCATCCAGCAAAGGCTTAAGGCAGCTCAGGATCGGCAGAAAAGTTATGCTGATACTCGAAGGAAGGACTTAGAATTCCAAGTTGGGGAGTTCGTCTACCTTAAGACCTCACCTAAAAAGGGAGTGATCAGATTTAGAACATCAGGGAAGTTGAAGCCAAGATTCATAGGACCATTTCCAATTTTGGATCGAATCGGAAGTTGTGCATATAGATTAGCATTACCACCAAGCCTTGATGGTGTACACAATGTCTTTCATGTGTCAATGCTAAAGAAATATGTACGAGATGAGAATCACATTATCACAAATTTTGCAGATTTAGAGCTACAATCGGATTTAACCTACGAGGAAAAACCGATTCGAATCTTGGCAAGGGAAACAAAGACACTCCGTAGCAAGGAGATCCCTTTGGTAAAGGTATTATGGAGAAATCAGGGATCAGAAGAAGCTACATGGGAGACTGAACAAGAAATGGCCAAAAAATATCCTAACCTGTTTGTAGCATAAAATCTGTGTAATTGTTGTAACAAGAACTTATACCGAAGATGGATGTCCTTGGGAATACTATCATATTTCAGGGACGAAATATTTCTAAGTTGGGGAGATTGTAAAGACCCGGAAATATATATATATATATATTTGCGCGGTGGGATCGAACGTTGGTATCCATGAATTTGTTTAAATTATTTACCCGCTACCCGGTTAATTATTAATTACCCGGTCAAGTGGAAAGTATTAGTTAACCGGTTAAGTATTTTTACCCGGTTAAGAAAACCATACCATTTAAGAGGTTGAGTGAAAAGGTTAAGTGAACCGTGTTAATTACCCAATTACGTGGTTAAAGGAATTATGGTGAAAGGGTGCTTCCACAAACCCTAGCCGTCATTTATTCTTTATAAAAGGAGAAGGGGTCGTTGAACCTAGGAAATACCAATGGATGATGGGTTGTGAGAATTTAATGAAGGGGTCGTTGAACTTAGGAAATACCAATGGATGATGGGGTGTGAGAATTTAATGAAGGGGTCGTTGAACCTAGGAAATACCAATGGATGATGGGGTATGAGAATTTAATGGAGGGAATGGTTGAAGTGTATATATATGCAGGAGGAGGGAGTATTTCATCCCTCATCTCCATCCCAGGCGACCTCCCCATTACTGTATTAGGGTTCACGGGTCATAGTCAAACGTAATCACAAATCAGGTACGTATAATAGATAGAACATCATACTTTCCTTGTTGGTAACCTAGGTCGGCCTGAGCCCAGATTCGACCACCATGCACCGAGTGCTATCGGGGTCAATGAATTGACTCAGTCCGACACTGGGTCGTGTTATGTACATGAATTTTGTAATGCATCGACATTATTTTGGAGTAGTGATAGCCGCCCCATAAAAAGGCTACGGCCGGGGTGAGTGAGGCACAGCGATTCCTCCATCGCACTAGAGTGCAGTGATTGCCGCCCCACAAAAGGCTACGGCCGGGGTGTGCAAGGCATTAGCACTGGAGTGCAGTGATAGCCTCCCCATAAAAAGGCTACGGCCGGGGTGTGCGAGGCACTGGCACTAGAATTGGTAGTGAGAGCTTCCCCACAAACGGGGCATAGCAATCACCCGAGTGCAGTGATAGCTACCCCACAAAAAGGCTACGGCCGGGGTGTGCGAGGCACTGGCACTGGAGACGGTAGTGGTAGCCTCCCCACAAAAAGGCTACGGCAGGGGTGTGCGGATCACAGCGGATACCTCCTCCGCATTGTTTTGGAGTATAGCGGAATCGCTCCACCGCATATTAAAATAAACATAAGGAAATAGTGGAATGTACTTGTCTTGTTTTATCTATTATACTACTTAGTGTTGTAATCACTAACGCGGAATTGCCTCCGCAGGTATGCAAATACGAGATTAGGAGATTGACATCCAGAGTATGGAGCAAAATAAATATGAGGACTCCTTTTTTTATTTAATTGAGAAATAAGTGTGGCTGCTGGGAAACGGTCCAAGACTGTGGGATCTTTATATATGTTTTTGTTAAATAAAAAATGTTGGTTATATTTACTTAATTGTGAGTAACACCTGGCCAGCTAGGCCCACAATATCGTGAAAAATGGCGGGTCGTTACATTTACGAGTTGGTATTATTATTTAACTCGAGTTGTGTCGAGTCAAGCATTATTTACAAGTTTGCCACCCAAGGTAATTTTCTTCTTCTTCTTCTTCCCCGGCGCCATCCCCTGTTCCCGACAGCAGCCGCCCTCCAGCCGCCGCCGGCGATAGTCTCCGGCGGCCGTCAATCGTCGCCGCCCAGCCCTGCCATGTCGTTGCAGTGTCGCCCCAGCCAACTCCGGCCGTCTTCCAGCCGCGGCGAAGCCTGCATCGCCTACCTAGCGGCGTGCCCGTGTCGGCGATTCCACCAACGGTGAGCGTCACCACCTCAAGTGGGTGGTCGCCTTGACACCCTCGACCACCTATCTACCTTCCCTGGCCATATTGTAACCCGACACCACCCAGGACGACCGGATTTCTTCCCCCACCACCGTCGTCTCTGTTTTTGCCGTTGTCTTTTGTTTTTTTGCCATTTACCACCCCGGGCCGACGTCCACACACGTGAGATCGACCCTACACTGATCGACGAAGAGAATAGGATCATCTTCCGATGTCGGAACGACTATCACCACTGATTCCTGGCTAAACCTTGCATGTGCTTACCCATCTCACCGAAACAGGGGACTCGTCGGCCAAATTAAACTTTAATTTCTGTTTAGTTTCTTTCTTATTTATTTTAAACTTTAATCCTCACGATTATAAAGCTTATTATCAAATTAAAATATGCATGCAAGAAAATTAAGCAGAGGAAGATAGGAAGAATACCTAAGCAACGAAGAAGACACGCCGGTAAGGAAGAGGAGAAGAAATTGCGAATGAAGGCTAGGGTCGAGGACGTCCTTCATAATATAAAATGAAATAACGGCTAGGGTATGTGAAAACACCCGTATTTCATTTGACCGGGTAACCGGGTAATTAATAAAATATAATAATTAAGTGGGTCGAATTTACAGGGTATTGGATATAACACGTTCGGTCCTTCCCGAACCATGTTCGCATTTTTTTTTCACGGTCTTTACATTTTGGAGCATAGGCGACAAGGCTAGGGTGCTACCAATGACTGGATGAAGTATCTATTGATGTGGAAGTGAGGATCGAGAGAAGAAACTAGCTAGGAGCAGGAAAGGGACGTGTGGCATTGTGGGAGCAGAATCAAGAAGTACTGGGGAGGATTTAACCCTTCGATGAGGACATCGGGTCTCATTGGTGGGGGAGAGTTGTTACAGCCTTAGTCGAGGGACGAGCCGGGAGCTAGGGTTTGGCGGTTGTTCCTAGTTGTTCCACATTCGAGACAGATAATCAGTGCTATCTAAGTGGTGGAAACAACTTACCGATACTAACTCGTGTTATAGTTGCAGGCATGTCAAACTATGGTGCAAGGTGCGTAGCGGTGCATGGGCTGATAATTGGAGTACCGATGTGCATAGCGCTACTGGGACATCAAGAAACCTCAGAATCGGCGTAGCGGCCCAAATAGAGGGAGTTTGGGTTGTGATCGAACACCAGTGATAAGCGCTACGAGCAGTGATCATCGGCGGAGCGAGGTTGTAGGCCGAGTATACAGATGAGCAGTACCGAGCGAAGGAGCGGTACTGGTACTGAGAGCAGGAGGCGTGACTGGTCCAAATAGCGGTACAGCATAGTAGCGGTGTTTGGAGTGGTAAACTAGATGTCGGTACATGCAGCGGCAATTCCAGCGATAGCCGAGTGCCAGTATCTGGAGCGATATCGGTAGTCGGAAGAATTCTAGCGGTACTAGAATTCTGGTGTTTTAATCGGTAAGACTGCTGGGGATGCCGAGAAGAGGTTGATGGCTATGGAGTGAGCCTGAGTCGAGCCAGGAGGGCTAGACGTGTGGCTAACTTGTGCCGAAGGAGGTGTTTGATGAGAGTTGCCGATAAGGATGAGAAAGATCTTGAGAAAAATTATGATCTATCTGGAGCCAATGGCGTGGGAGTCCTGGCTGCAATGGACTCTTATGGATATACAAGACGTGGAGATAATGATATCTGACGTGGTGAATATCTTGGGAGATCTTTGGAGATAAAGATTGCGATCAAGATACATGTTTATTTGGAGTTCGGGATATACACGAGGGAGGTCTGTATAAGGACGACGTCCTCCTTGTGTAGAGAAGAACGACGTGAAGTTGGTGTGTGCTCTTTGTGGTGGAGAGAAGCCTGATCATGCAAGGAGAGCCTTGAAGGTACTGCACCCATTTCGTGGAATTCGAATTGGATCTTCAAGAAAGAAGACTGCCAGTGTGGTTTGATCGAGATCTGCCTTTTGGATCAGGTATACAACTTCGTTGTTCCACAACCTGTTTGCATATTCTAGTTGAGAGAGTAGTGCATGTAAACAAGCTGGTCTAGGGTGACGGCTTGGGGTTGTGTGTGAGGATTGATTGTGAGTGGGGTACTTGCCGTTATCATAGCTTTTCTCAGGAGTGAGAGAGGCTACACCGTCGGGGTTGCATGTCCATGGTGTGTAAGCAATCAGGGTAGGTAGATGGGTTGCTGTAATCCTTGTTTTCGTTTAGTGATTCAAGGTTGGGGCCGGAGTCCTGTAACCCCATTGTGTCGACGTCGATATTTCGTGTCGAGCGCCAGTCCTTGATTCAAGGATTTGGTGCGTACCGTGAGCGAGTGATCAGTACATACTGAGAGTGAGCGATCGGTCATTGGGGCATTGTATGCAATTGTCTTGCCGCATTATTTACTGGTGTGTGATTGGTCATAAGCGATTTACAGGTAGCCGGTTACCGATACCCGGGGCGCTAAGCAGTTGGGCATGGTATCCTAATCGGGGTGCTCATGTATAATCAGGGTGCTCATGTTTGCAGGTGGGTGCTTCGGCGTGCCGCTGTTTGTAGCGGTATTTGGCTGCATAACTTGTGGAAGGCTGGTGTTTCCAGGAGGGAAATATGCCACGCGGTGCATGTTTGGGGAACGAAAAATTCAACCCTAAATCAGCCCCGTGATAGAATAGGTATTAGAGCCTGGTTGTAGTTTCCGAAGGACTTGTGAAGCACAAGTACATCTTTCAGGGGAAGGCGGTCCACACACTACCGTTGAACCAATCGAGATGGACACTCAATCTACCAATGCTCTCAGGGAGAGACTGGCATGACTGGAGGTGTTGATAGGAGGTCCTATCGACAGTGGAGATGGTCATACCGTCTTCGAGCAACTGCAGTCCTTAACTGAAGGGATTTTGGATCTAGATACTCAGGTGAACGCACAGCCTGAGGGAGAGTCCAGTCATGCAAGAGAAGAGATGGCAAAGATGCTAGGAGGTCTCCGGACTGTGATTGGGGCTTTACAAGCAGATGTGGCTTTGTTGAAGCATGTGTACGTGATGCATCCTTAGCAAGTACCTGCTGACCGTGCAGTAGAAGACATTCTGGGAAGGTTCAAGGTGCCAGAGCCAAGGAAGTTCGAGGGAGCTAGGTCATCCAAGGATCTAGAGAACTTCATCTAGGACATGGATGGATATTTTTCTGCTGTGAATGTTCCCGATGTTAGACAGGTTTCTATGGTCAACATGTTTTTGTCGGGGGATACCAAGTTATGGTACAGATGTCGCACTGAAGATGCTGGTCGACCCCAAATAGAGACTAGGGAGTTCCTGAAACGGGAACTTTTGGATACATGGGAGACAATGCTCGACTGATGAGGTTGAGACAAATAGGAATCATGAGGGAGTACATTAAAGAGTTCAGTTCTTGTCTCTTGGATATCAGGAATATGTCTGAGGAGGATAAGTTGTTTAACTTCATCAATGGCTTGTAGTCATGGGCACAGCTCGAGTTGAAGAGACAGAAAGTGCAAGACTTACCTGCAGCTTTGGTGGCTGCCGATGCCTTGGTGGATTTAAGGCCGATGTCGGGTGCTAGAGATGAAAATCCCAGCCAAAAATCCAAGTGTGGCGTGAGCAGTCAGAGGAATGGAAAAGGGAAGCCGTCCAAGGCACGAAAGAAGAAGTGGATGGACTACGGGGCACAAGATCAGAACCGGGTAGCCGATGGGAGGAAGACCTGATGTTTTCTGTACAATGGTCCACATAGGGCAAAGGAGTATCTGACGAGGGCCAAGGTCAGTGCTATGGTGGCTGAGGCAGACCGGGATCAAGAGGAAGAGGGGCCTCTTGCCCGAGCATCTACCCTTTAGATATTCGGGGCTATGAGAGCTGGACGTGTGGCTTCTGGAGGAGCTGACTTGATGTTTGTTCCGTGTGTAGTGAATGGGAGGAAGGTTTCAGCCTTTATGGATACTGGTGCAACGCACAGTTTTGTCTCCAAGGGGGTGGCTACGGAGCTGGGGCTGAAGACCAAGATCTACATCATCAAGATTAAGGCGGTGAACTCGCAAGCGAGATAGGTGGAAGGGATTTCAAGGAGTGTCAGAATTTGCTTGGGGGAGCATGATGGCCGAGTGGATCTCATGGCCATCGAAACTTCGTTGATGCTCTCTCTCCTGGCACCAACTCGATCCGGTGTTCGACCGATCTCTTGGGAGGTAACGAGTCTAACAACTTGCCTGGCACTACATCGGAGTGCTCCTCCAGCAACCCTAGCAATAAATCCGACACCACCACCACATGGTCCGGCTGGATCTCCACCTTCGCTACAAGATCAGTCAAGGCTCACCGCTTGTACCGCCTTGCAAACTGCATTGCTGCCAGCTGCTTTCCAAGGAAGGTACCATCCTTGACCCCAGAAGGCCTTCCCTGGTCATGAACAAAGCATGCACCTGCCTTGTCCATGATCAGGATTTATCCTAGTTGTGGAAACACTCCCATTCTGGCAATATAGGTGTCATACCTATAAAGGTATGGGTGCCATACCTATAAAGGTGTAGGTGTCATATGTATAGAGGTATGGGTGCCATACCAATAGAGGTATGGGTTGGATAGATAAGGATGTGTGGGCTGGGTTAGCTAAAAAGGTATGGGCAAAACATAGGGTTTTTACCCTAAAGCGATCGGGTCCACCTCGAGAATTGCACTACAGGTCCCAAAAGTGGTCAGGATGGTTGGAAAGGTTATCAAACATATGACAAACACACAAAAGACACACGAGGGACACAGTCCTAACATCTAACTATACACAATTAAATTGGATCAAAATTAAAAATCCGGGCATGATGCATCCAAACAGGCATACCGAACACCGAAGGAGGCTAAGGCCAGACAACACATACATACCTAGATACCATACATAAATACATGGCAAAATGGCCAAGTAAGACCCTCAATCCGGGTCCTGACCGAACCTAAATTAAAACCATTGGGTGAAAAGCCTGGGTTTTACAATGGCAGGTAAAATGCCCAATACAAAAGTTGTAAATATACATGTTATGAGTACAACAAAATAAGAATCAAGCAAATGTAACTTCAAAGTGCCAAGATATGATTTTCATACTGAAATAGTGAAAATCAATGATCTACATGTCCTAAAAAAACATATCTATTTATGTACACGACCAAATAAGATACATGAGTACTTAAATGCTCCTAACAGGCATATCTACATGCTAAAAATGTCATAAAAATGAAATCACCCAAAACTGCAAGCAATAAACATCAAACCATGAGCAACAGAAGCACCACAAACCTAGAACTAGCGAGGGAAGACCAATGGGAGGTCTTTTGAGGCATCCAACCTCAAAGCTTACGACCCTAGGAGGCTAGAAATGTGGAGGAGGGTGCTTGGAGCTCCAAGGAGGAAGAAGAAAGGAATGGAGAGGAGAAGAAGGCCGTTGGAGCTGAAGAGGGAAGGAGAAATAGTGAAAAGGTGAGGGAGTGGATGGGTTTTATAGAAAAATTGGTGGTCGGCTTGGTGATGTCATAGATATGGGTGTCATACCCAAAGAGGTATGGGTTAGATTAGATAAATAGGTATGAGTTGGCTTGGTAATGTCATAGGTATTGTAACACCCCAAATCCAGTTCA
>JAURVB010014545.1:0-21635 GCA_033002965.1 Piper betle | reverse complement strand
TTTGATTGCAGATGTACACATTAGGACCAAGTCCATTGCTGGATGAGATGCACAGCAACGTTCTGAAGTCTGGTTATGGTTGATCATTTTATCGTCATCACCAAATATTCAGGTACAAGCTTATCTACCATCTATGCCTCCAGCTAAATGCTCTAGTTTCTCATCGCTGGAACTAGACCTCAGTGTATACTCCGCAACGAGCTTTGAGAATAAGGAAGATTTATCCTCTAATAATTTTGTTGGAGTGTCATTCTCCACAACGAATCCTACATAGATAAAAACAAAATAGCTTAGAGGTGAAATATAAATATCAAATTGTATTACAAGACTAGCTAACAAACAGACCATTATCCAAAAGCACCACGATATTACTATCAAGAACTGAAGTTATTCTGTGAGCTATTGTGATGACACTTGAGTCTGCAAATTGTTCTCTTAATGTTTGTTGAATCAAGTTATCAGTGGCTGTATCCACCGAAGCAGTAGCTTCGTCAAGGACGAGGATTTTGCTCTTTTTCAGTATAACTCGGCCAAGGCAGACCAACTGCCTTTGTCCCATGCTCCAGTTTTCACCATTTTCTGTCACTGCAAGGGTAAATGCAAAGAAAAAATTCAGGTGTTTTTGTTTGTCCATAAAACCAGTGAGAAATAAAGTGGAACAGCACAATTGAATCCTAAAAAAATCAATGAAACAACAAAACAAACCACTCGAATCTAGCTTTCCCTCCTTTTTCCTGACTTCATCTCCAAGCTGGCAAACATCCAGAGCCTGAACAAAAAAATTGAAGATGAAAACATATAGCATAATTGAGTATAATAAAATGAATACATCTATGTAAATATATGGAAGTTCACCTTCCAAATTTGTTCGTCGCTGTACTCTTCTAGTGGATCAAGATTGCTTCTAACTGTTCCCTCAAACATGGTAGGATCTTGTGGAATAATGCTCAATCTAGATCTCAAATCATGCAGTCCAATGCTTGATATATCTATTCCATCAATTATAATCTTGCCAGCAGTAGGATCGACTATGCGAAATAATGCTTGTATCAAGGTGGACTTTCCACTCCCCGTTCTCCCAACAATTCCGGTCTTAAATTTTCCGGGAAAAGTACATGTAAGCCCCTTAAGGACTAGTGGCAATTGAGGTGCATAGCGGACCTAAATCAGCAGCATTACACCATTCTCACAAACATGCGATTTTTAAAACACCTCATTGGGTAACATACACAGAACCTCAGACATACCAAAACTGAACAGCTATATTGTTAGAAATAAATCATACATTACCTGAAGATTCGATATGCCAATTTCACCATGAAAAGGCCAATGAGCATCGGGTCTGTTATTTTCTATAACAAGGGGAGGCTCACTGGGAATGTCAGTGTACTGAAAAATTCTCTCTACGGAAATAATCTTGTTTTCAAGGTTGCAGAGGATTCCACATGACCCATGACAATATCATGTTCAAATTTAGTCCATATGTAACTGTCAATCCAGCAATTCCTAGAAATAACAATATAAAAAAGCAACTGAAATTCAGATCCACGAGAAACTTTACGATTTAAATGAACATCTTATACCAGGACTGCAAAAAACATCATTTACCTGGATCAATAACTCCCTCCGGCAAAGTGATCAAGAAAACCAAAGAGAAGGCAAAGGTGAAACTTGAGAGCATATCTAACCGAAAGCACAACCATTCCATGGCACCAGCATTATAAAATTTGGCCCTACCATATTGGTCGATTAAATAATGATTTCTATCAATGAATCTCAGTTCTTGGTCGAAGCTTCTTATTGTTGATGATCCTGACAGGGATTCTGCAAAGTGCTGAATGTTGGGAGCTTTGCACACACCAATCAGACGTGATAGTTCCCGTGCCGTTGGTATGTAATATTGCTTTAGAAAGAAGAACAATTCAATTAGCTGCCTACAATGAACCAACTGACAGGAAAGATTCAATGTAAAGCCATTTCAGTACCTGATACCAAATGCAAGCTGCAGCCACAGGGATAAATATGATAAAAACTTGCCAAGCTACCACTGACATAACAGCTATTATTCCTAGAAGCTGTATCATTGAAAAGGCAAATGACCCTAATTGAGATGAAATGATTAGATCCACAGCACTTTGATCAGTTGAGGCCTGCACAGTAGAACTTAAATGAGAAAAAATAAAGATAAAAATAAAAAATAAAAATTTATATCAGACATAAAGAAACCTTCCTTTTGTAATGAAATTGAATAAGAAACATTTAACAACAAAACAAAAGATCCAATCATCAAATGTATATTTTTTCCAGCCATTTTTGGTTTGGTTTCAGGAGATAGTTTTATTCATAAAACTCTCCACTTAATTTGACATTTGTTGACATGATACAAAAAGAACAATCTTAAAACTCTGTCAACTAATCTAGTAAGGAGGATAAGTCTACAAACAGATAGTGGCACTCACTACAAAGGTAAAACAAGGCACATTCATGAAAAAAAGATATCACATACTCTGTTGAGGATACGACCACTTGGAGTGGCATCGAAGAATGACATAGGAGCACGAAAAATGGCAAGATGCATTTTGGAGAACATTGTTGTTGCTGTTTTATATCCAGCAGTAACAGTGCTTAAAGATCGGGCAAGGATGCAGAAGGAGCTTCCAATGGACAACGCAACATAAACAAGTATAAGAACCGAGCCTCTAACAGGAGGTTTCATGCCTTCTGAAACCGGAGATGCCCAAGCCATCCAGTAATTGCTTCCAATTTGAAGGACCTGGAAAAGAATCTGTGCTAATAATATAACTGGGACAAAAGCTCCACCATAAGTTGCTGTAATGTACTTCCAGTAAACTGAGAAACTGACTCGACCTTTCTCCCTCTCTTCTTCTTGAACGAGCTGTCCTTTTTCTCCATCAATTTCGTCAGTTCTACTCTCCTTACCATCCTGTTTCTTTTCTCCAGTCTCGAAGGGTTTACTACCCTCCTTGGCATCATTCGGTTCACCTTCTAGCTCAGTAGCTGAACTCTGAGCAGTCTCCACAAGAGATGTCAATGCTTGTTTGTGAGCACCAACTAATTCCATAAAATCAGTTCCTGCACTCAAAATATCATCGTATATTCCAGATTGGGTAATCTTTCCATCTCTCATGACCTGGTCATGAAAAGTTGCATTGCATAAGCTCATTGACAATATGTAGATGAGCGATGAAATGTTGCAAGGTATTAAACAGATATATTAACATTCACCGTGACAATGCATTGATAGAAATAATAGAATGAAGTAAAAACAGACATTCCACATATAGGGAGCAAATAAAAGGATTTCTAACCAATGCCAATAAAATGACAACAGCTCTTACCAATATAAGGTCAGCAGCAGGTAAAAACTCCACTTGATGAGTAACAAATATGACTGTTTTTCCATGTAGAAGTTTCATTATGCATTCCTACAAGCACATTGAATGGAAACAGGAAAATTTTAGAAGCAGTTGAAAATCAAATTCGTACATGGGAAATAACATTTTTCCTCAAGCATGTAACCCATTACATAGCACATTAAAATATATAAGATCTACAAACAAAATATAAATTTGACTAGGAAGAAATCACTACCTTAAAGAGATGGGAACCCGTGTGAGCATCAACTGCACTAAAAGGATCATCAAAAAGGTAAATGTCAGCATTCTGGTATAATGCTCGTGCAATTTGTAACCTCTGTTTCTGTCCTCCGCTTAAGTTGATCCCTCTCTCACCAATGACTGTCTGGTCCCCAAATGGTAAGATCTCTAAATCTTTCCTCAATGAACATGCTTCGAGAACCTCTTCGTACTTCTCCCTATTCATTTCTTTGCCAAAAAGTATATTCTCTTCAATTTTTCCACTTTGGATCCATGCAGACTGGGAAACATATGCTCTGCTTCCACTCACTTTAACCGTGCCAGAAATTTTGGGCATTTCACCTAAGATGCAAGACAGCAAGCTTGACTTACCTGAACCAACAGTCCCACAGACAGCCACTCGCATGCCATGAAATATACACATGTTCAGGTCCTTGAGAGTCGGATTTTCTGAAGGAAGATCCCAAGAGAAGGTCCCTCCGCTGATTTCAACTGCGGTATCAGTGCTATCTTTTCGAACTCTTTCTACAACATCAGGCTGGAGGTCTTCCTGGCGAATGAAAGATGCAATCCTATCTAGAGAAACCTTTGTTTGGATAATCATGGAAATGGTATCAGGGAGAACATAAATAGGCTCTTGCAGTATCCGAAACGTCGCAAGAGCCGACAAAATCTTTCCAGATTCAAGGGGAATTCCAATAATCATACAAGTTCCAAAAGTGACCACAGCCACGAAAGTAGGTGCACCCCAGAAGACAAATTGAGTCACTGCTGATGTATAAACAAATTTCTTCAACCAGCTTTCTTCGGTGGTCCTGAGAGCAGTTATTTTGGATAAGAACTTCATCTCCCAAGCTTGTAGTTTGAGAATCCTCATATTTTTAAGGATCTCAGAGGTTGTTTTCATTCTTGCATCTTTTGACTTCATTAAATTATCCTGGTAGTTCTCCTGAAGTTTTCCCAGAGGCACATTCACTAACATAACAACTATAGTAGCAAGCAAAGCTGCAAGGGAGGCTAGCCCAAGATTCTTGTAAAGAATCAGCAAAGCTAAAGTCACTTGCATCGGCACCATCCAAATATCTTGCATGTACCAACTGAAATCGCCAACCCTTTCAGCATCCACAGTCATGATATTAATAATTTCCCCACTCGTACTGCTTTGCCTTGATCGACTCGAAAGGGAAAGCCCCTTCTTGTAGATCATTGAGACAAGAGCAGCACGCATTCGAATCCCAAATTTTTGTAGTCTAAAGAACCAATGCCTTTGAGTGAGGCATTCAACAACCTTGGCCACAAAAAAGGCAGAAACCAAGGTATACCCTTCATGGGCAAATGTCCGACGACCATTAAGGTACTGTACTAAATCATCAATAAGGTAGGGACCAACATAATTGGCAAGGGTGTAAGTGACAGAGAAGAAGGCTGTCCACAAAATTTCACCTTGCGATGAATAAAGCAAAGCTTTGGCCAACTTGGAAGCACCCACATACTCATTGATGGCTGAGGGAGCAGTACCATCAGTACTCCTCCCTGACTCTAGGGAGGAATTGAAGTGAGAGGAGGCATTCACAACGCTATCATACGAGGAAAGCAAGGGTACATCCTCTATATCAAGTGCCTTTTTATTCCCCTCTTTAAGCAGTGAGCCCATCCAAGAGAAAGTAAGGATGCTTAAGACACCAGCATTTGCGAAAGGACTCTTACTACTCTGCTCACTCTCCTTGGACGACTCACTCACACGATTACCATTCAATAAAGGCTCTTGGAGAGTTTCAACCTGTCCCCCACTCTCCTTCCTGGTGATGCCAGCATATGACAAGAAAGCACCGACCAGAACTGAAACAGAATCTAGCACAACTTGGGGAACAAAAATCTTCTCCCCTTGCAGGAGAACAACATCAAACACAACACAAGCAGAAGACAACACAAAGAAACAGCACCACCACACGCTCAAAAAGAGAGGAAATTTCCGCTCATTGGAGGGATGGAAACCGAGAAACAGATAGAGCCAGAGAGCAGCCCATGCAACGGTTCGAACACCCAAATCAGAAAAAGCATAAACCTTTGCGATAGACGACCATTCAAGACCATAGCAGTAATAGTCAACAAAGCACAAAGACAAATGAAACAGAGCAAGTCCAGAGCAGGCCCAAAGGGCAGCCTTATAGAACAAAACCCTCCTCCCTTGGGCCATCATCTCCTTGGACGACCCATGATCCCCACACCGCTTCCAAACACAATATAACAGCAAAAACAAACAGAAAATGAGATGGGAAGCAACAGACACACCATGAACGAAGACGGGCAGTTGCAAGCCAAGCATGGTCGTACCACCACCATACTCCTCGGCCATGGCCATGACCAGGCAACCACGAGGTTTATGAGTTTGAAGAAGAAGAAAAGGGTGGTAATGCAACGGAGGGAAGAGTCAAGGGTGGGCGTAAAGGACCCGGACAAGGTGTGGTGTTGGGGAGGACGATGCCCAACAAGTCTTGCAAGAAATGCGGTAGGGCTAAGCTCCTTCCCAAACAGACAAAACTTCGTTGTTAGATATTTACCTCTCTCTATGTATAGTCTACGTGTTGCTGTTGTCTGTCATCAATGATTCGTTCTGATTTGCTTGAAAAAAAGAATGATTTGTTCCGATTTGGTTAATTGTATGGAAAGTTAGATGAGGATGTTGCTTTGCAGTAAAAAATAAGTGAATCAAATATGGTCGGACGATCCAAGGTGTGCTCTGGTTCTAACGTGATATTACATTTGACTCTGCGAAGGGTTCGAGAATGGGATATTATATGAGTGAGGCAGGTATGAAGGAGATGTACGAAGGATTTTTTTAGACGCATATACGAGGTATATATATATTTTTTCTCAAAGCGTGCTGCCTATTATACATATATATGTCTTTCATTCTTTTTAATTTCTCTTTTGTCAAAAGTATAAAAATTAAAATATTTTTTCTTGAAAACAACTTAATAGATAAATGTTACGTGAACTTGAAAAGTTCAAATTCTAAAGTTGATATAAATAATATACTATACAAAATATATGAACAAATGATTAAATATGAATTTTTTTAAAACAAGTAAATATGAAAATTTTGTATTCGGTACGATGTAATGTCTAATTAAATATTGACAACGGTGTATCCAATTAAATTCTATTCTAATGAGATCGAAGTATGTTTTAATAAATAAAATTTTATACTTTTGATTTACTATATTATATTTCGAGGCAGAGAAATATATTTTGGCAGGATTGATACAGAATTTTATCGCACAATTTCACACAAAAAAAGGTTTTTATCACAAAAAAATGATATAGACGAAGAATTTAGTAAGGTAAAAGACGAGGAAGGGATAGAATTGGGAAAGTGATGTGATGATTTGTGAAGAAAGAAGTCCAAGCAGGAGGTTTTGTAATGGACCATTCTTTTATTGTCCCTATTCTAAATTTTTCAGTGTCAAAGTCATTGGGGGGCCTCTAATCTCAGCCACTTCATTTTTCAAAGTCTTTTCCGGACCCCACCAAAACACAAACTAAAATAATTGAGGTGAAATTGATAAATTTGAACTCTCAAGCTGATGAATAATAATAGAATTTAGCTACTTCTAAATTTCTTGGGAAGGCGATCTTTGCTCACATAAATGCCCATTATAAAATAAGGTGGGGTGGACAAGTGAATTAAGGGTTTAATGCCAATTAATTAAATGTAGATTCAACAAGAAAACTAGCAAATAACTCAAAGACGGTAATTCTCAGACTCTAAAGCTGTTGCGTATCAACTACCTCCCAAAGTAGACGTGCATGATGTGACGATACAGGCTACCTTCCCATGCACCCGCTTCGCTTTTTGGAGACTCTCGACGACGGGTCACATCTTGTGTGGGCGCGGACACGTTGATTGACCAACTACGGTGTTGGACCCAATTTAATCAAATAAAAAATAATTTATATAGACATTGCTTCGTCCAAAGAATGATCAACCGAGCATCCAAAATTTTATTTATAATAACTAATAATTATTTAATATACACACTTAATATATATTTAAAAATCTTAAAACTTAAAGTATATTACAAAAAAAATCATAAAACATTGTCGTTAATCTATTACATTCGCTTCCATACAAATATATTATACAATAAAAAATTCTCAAAATAACTAACAAGACAAAAATATATATTTATAAAACAAAATATCTCAAAATAAATAAGTGATTAATATAAACAAAATATCATGACTAGTTAATTAAAGTGAGACAATAAGTATTAAAACTAATATAATTAAAACATACTAATTCGACAAATCATGTACAAGCAAAATTATTTAAGGTAATTTTAAGTGCATGTCCTTATATTCATTTTAATTCGAGTTAATTTTAAACTAGTATATTATAATAATTTTTAAATTCTACTAGTGATAATGACAAAGTTTTAACAAATACGACACCCGGGTATAATTGGTTTAATTGAATAAAATTGGGATTTAATACATTAAATCAGATCAAATCTCATGTAATTACACCTATAAGATTGAGTAGTCCATTGAATTAGTAGTATATACTTGAATAGTTTGCGTTGTTAGCAAGCCCAATGGTTTGATAATAAATGGTGAATAATTGATCTTGGGTTTCAAACCCCACTAGAGTAGAACTTGATAATTTTTTAAAAAATGGCGTCTAGTTCGTGGACATGGCTAAGCTTATTGGACAAGTCGACACTGGTCAATCGAACAAATTTTGCCCAACTAAAATTCTGATGGAGACGGGATGCCCACCCTCACATGCTTTCATAGTTTGATACAATACCTATTATCACTTTTTTTGTAATTACCTGTAACTCTTGCTGTTGACTTCCAAAGACGCCTTTATCAAATACGTTTTGTTATGTGACTGATTATTTATAGAAAAAATCTAACTATATATCAACGAGTTTAACAAAAAAAAACCCATTTATGATGCTACCAAATTGTAAAAATCGTTCTTTTATAATAAGAAAATAAAATTGCTCATTTTTATTAGTGTTTGATTTTAATTATTGTAAACGGGTGATTTTTTCTGAGTTACGTTTTTTTATTTTATTAAGGAGTTAGGTTTTTTTGGGCGTACGGGAGGAGTATTAAAACATACAACAACATCGTCAGAGCACATATAATTCTTGGTCTCCGATATAATCTACATATCCACCTTCCCAAGACCAGATATTTGGCCAGAATCCAAAAAATAAAGAAAATTATATCTTGCCTTCACTTTCACTAGACATTGGCATGAATCATACAAAACTATTACCGAATAATTAAATCAGGATGAGAACCAATTATGGTGATCCATCTTTGTTCCTTCCAACAAAGGCCGTATCTATCAGTGCCGTGTTGATTATCATGTAATTAAGCTGGGAGAAATTCACGTGGAAGCTTACAGCATCTATGACACAACAAGTCCCTCCATCCAAGAACTGTTGTTTCGAGGGGTGGTCCAAGAAGTCTTAAGGTGGCAACTGGGGGAAAATGTCACACCATTATTTCAAAAAACCATTCAGAATGCTAACACAGATTGAAAGTGATTTGAACCAACTTGTTTATGTGGAACTAGTTAGATAGCTCATACAACATTTTAAACTTCAAAAATCAACTAAGCAATGTGGAGAGCTAAAAACTGCAGGTCAATATATTAAACACTTCCCAGATTTCCTTCACCAGACATTCATCTCTTAACCAAAGCTGTCCATCTCTTTGTAATAAAAACTGTCCATCTCTTAACCACACATTCATCAGTCTTCCTCTATCCCACTGTGATCTTCTAGGCAGCCCAAACTAGGATCTGACCTCATTGTGTATTCCGCAACCAGGTTGGAAAATAGTAAAAATTTGTTCTCTAATAACTTGCTTGGATCGTCATGCTCCATTATAATTCCTACACAGATATGCACCTTAAGGTCTGCGCTAGTAACTCGTTGTAAATAAAATAAAAATAATGGCAAAACACAAATATTTTTTGCACGAACCCTTATCGAGAAGGACCACCATATCACCATCAAGAACCGAAGTTATTCTATGAGCTATAGAGATGACTGTTGAGTCCACAAAATGCTCTCTCAAAGTTTTCTGTATTAAATTGTCAGTGGCCGTATCAACAGAAGAAGTAGCTTCATCGAACACCAAGATTTTACTTCTCTTCAGTATTATCCGACCAAGACAAACTAATTGCCTTTGACCTATGCTCCAATTCTCTCCATTTTCTGACATTATCATTAACCAAAACTGAAAATGTTAAGGAAAATAATGTCTCAACATATGAGCTCCTTATTAGATTGAAAACAAAGAAAAACTCAAAATAAATGGCATCATCCCCATCCATTAATTTCAATTTCCAAGCATCAAACCAAACAAACATACCAACTTGTTGAATCAAGCTTTCCTGCTTCACTCCGGACTTTATTGCCTGGTTGGCAAATATCCAGTGTCTGAATAAGTATAGAACCTACATATAAGACATTATTGTTGCATGATGTATGCGAAACATACATTGGTGGAAAAAAAATCACCTCCCAAATTTGCTCATCGGTATACTCTTCAAGTGGATCAAGATTGCTTCTTACTGTTCCCTCAAACACAGTTGGGTCCAATGCTTGATATATCAATCTTATCAATCAAAATATGACCAAAAGTAGGATCTACCATGCAGAAAAGCGCTTGTGTCAGGGTGGATTTTCCACTTCCAGTTCTCCCAACAATGCCAGTCTTTAATCCTCTAGGAAAAGTACACGTAATTCCCTTTAGAACTAATATTGAGTGAGGCGCATAACGAAGCAGCAGCCCCAGAATTATAACCATACTTAAGTTCCACCATTTGATCTTGGACAACTCTTAGAACAACATACAGAGTTCTACTTTTAAATAACAAACAAGTGAAAATCACTTGTAGGATGATATTATCGTCTACCTGGAGATTGTACATGACAACTTCTCCTTGAGACAGCCAACGAGCATTAGGTTTGTTCCTCTCCACAATAAGAGGAGGCTCACTTGGAATAGAGCAGTACTGAAATATTCTTTCCGCTGATATCATATTGTTTTCAAGATGGCACAGGTTCCATGTAAACCAGGACAATACTGGATTCCAATTTAACCCAAATATAACAACCAAACCAGAAACAACTAAACAACATAACACCGAAGTAAACAGGGTGGGTTAATTCTATGATTCCCAGGTATTAAGTATTTCCAAGTTTTTCTTGAGTGCACAAGCTTTCAAAACCTCTTCATACTCCCCATTCATTTCTTTGAGAAGTAATATGTTTTCTTCAATAGTGCCACTTTGAATCCATGCAGACTGGGAAACGTAGGCCTTGTTGCCACTCACTTTAACAGTTCCAGAAAGTTAGACATTTCCCCTAGGATGAATGACATTAAACTTGACTTGCCTGAACCAACTGTCCCGCATACCGCCACTCTCATACCATGAAACACCCGCAAGTTTATATCTGTAAGAGTAGATATTTGTGAAGAACAGTCCCAAAAGAAATTCGCGCTGCTAATTTCAACTGCAATGTTGGAGCTATGTCTTGCAACCCTCACTACCACATCAGGGTGGATGTCATCCTGACTAAAATGTGATGCAATTCTATCCAAGGAAACCTTTGTCTCGATAACCATGGAAATAAATTCAGGGGGGTCCTGCAACATCTCTAAATGTTGCAAGAGCTGACAAAACGTTGCCAGATTCAAGTGGTAGCCCCGTGAGGATACAGAAACCAAAAGCAACTACAGCCACACAGGTGGACGTTGCCCATACAAAAACTTGATTTATAACCGCTGTGTAGAAGCGTTTCTGCAACCAGCTGCTTTCATTTTTACTAAGGTCATTGATCATGGAAAAGAATTTCATCTCCCAAGCTTGCAGCTTCAAAATTTTCATATTTTTTAGGATTTCAGTTTGGTAGGTTGTCCCTCGTCTGCAAATACATAAAATGTATAACTCTATTTTAGGCAAAAATTAAAATTTTATAAATTTGTTTTGTTGAAAAGAATAAAAGCAACATAAAACGTTTTTCTTCTTTGGTTTTTGGAGAAAAAATGTTTCAAGGGAGAAAGGAAAATTATGTGGATTGAATAAAGATGAATATTTTGTTGATATTTGTTTGCAATCATTAATATTAACTTTGTCAAATTCTTAATTTGTAATATTTTTTTGTTCTTCTATTTATTTGTGATTAATATCAATTGTGTAGAAATTAAAATAAATTGGTATTTGAGAGTTTGCTCTCTTGTAGATATTTTTTCTATCAAGTTGTAATATAGTTAATTTGATCCGACCGTTTGCCCCGTAGTTTTCCCCCAAATTTAGGGTTTCTACGTAAAATTGGTTTTGTCTATTTTTGAAAGTATTTCTTTTCGCCTTTGTCTAATTTGATTGGTACATCTCTTATCCTTGTGTGTTGAAACGAGGATTTAGATATTTGGTTAATCCCAACAAGTGGTATGAGAGCCAGGTTGCTTGGTTTGCAAGTTTAGGTTGTTGATGATATTTGATGTCCGCTAGGTATTCGACGAAATTTCTAAGAGCCCAGTTAGTGAGTTTGTGATTTATATTTTAATAAGATGATTGATGAGAAGCATGTTTAGATGACATCTCTTAAGGGGCCGAGTAAATGATACTATTAAAAAGGAAAAATGATTGATAATTTATATTCTAAGGATATGTATAAACCTATCACTGGTCAGAAACCTGCAAAGATGACTGATAAAAACTAGAATAAGTTGGATAAGAAGACCATAGCCTGTTTGAGACAATGAGTAGATGAAGTTGTGTATCATAATGTTTCTGAATTGGTATCCTCAAAAGCAATATGAGATAAACTCTAAGACGTTTATGAAAGGAATATTGTTGGCAACAAGATCCTTTCGATAAGGAAATTAGTGAACTTGAGGTAGAAGGATAAAAGTGACATAAGTGAGCATCTCAATGAGATGAAGAGTATTATTACTCAACTTACCAGGATGAATATGACTTTAGATAAGGAATGACAAGCTATCCTGCTCCTCAACACATTGCCAGAGAGCTGGGAAATATTGGTGATTTCATTGAGCAATGCTGCTTCAGAAGGAACTCACAATAGACATGGTAATAAGTAGTTTACTAAATAAAGAGGTGAGAAGAAAATCTCTACCAATTTCAGGGTCTCATGCATTAGTGTCAAAAGAGGCAAGAGGTAGATCAAGAAATAGGGACACAAACAGAAGGGACAAGAGTCGAGGAAGGTATAAATCCAAGAAGCACTTGAAGTGTTATTATTGTGACAAGATAGGTCATATCAAAAAGGATTGTTGGAAACTTAAGAAAGACTTGAAAAATAAGGACAACAAGGATCAAGGTGAAATGAATACTAATGTTGTACATGATGACAATGGTGATTCTTTCGGATCATAAGAATGATTGTTTGACGGCTGATTGCGATGCTAGTTGGGTAGTTGACTCGGGAGCATCATATCATGCAACTCAAAGCAGAAATTTCTTTACTACCTATGAACCTTTAGATTTGGGTATAATAAAGATGAGAAATAGTGATACTTCCAAAATTGTTGGACTTGGAGATGCGCATGTAGTAACAAACATAAGTTACAAATTAGTGCTTAAAAATGTCAGACATATTTCAGATTTGAGAATGAGTTTGTTGTCAACCGAAGTATTTGATAATGAAGGATTTGCTTCACAATTTGCACAAGGTGCATGGAAACTTGTGAAAGGTTCTCTTGTTATTGCTAAAAGGAAGAAGTGCAGTAGTCTGTATAAAACTGAAACGAGTATAGTTTAAGGGGAGGTTAATATCTCCTCACTTAATTCCAGTGCTGATTTATGGCTCCATCGAGTATGACACATGAGTGAGAAGGGACTAGAGACATTGAAAAAGTTAAATCTTTTTCCCAAAGTTAAAGACATTATAATTAGTCCTTGTGACCATTTTTTGGTGGGGAAACAATGTAGGACAACTTTTACAAGCACAAGTACAAGAAAGTCAAAAGTTCTTAAGTTGGTACACATTGATGTGTGTGGGCCTATGGAGATAAAATCTCTTGGTGGTTTTATTTATATTGTCACTTTTATTGATGATATTTCTAGGAAGGTGTGGGCTTATGACATAAAAAACAAAAGTGATATTTTTGGCATCTTTATGAATTTTCATATATTGGTTTAAAAAAACTCGTTAAGCTCTTAAAATGCCTTAGAAGTGATAATGGTGGGGAATATTTTTTTGTTGAGTTTGATGAATATCTTAGCAATAATGAGATTAGATATGGGAAGACGGTTTCATATACTCATCAACATAATGGAGTGGTTGAAAGTATGAATAGGACTATCTTTGAGAGGATTAGAAGTATGTTATCTTCAGCTAAGTTGCCTAAGAACTTCTGGGGTGAGGCCATGAGCACATCTTGTTGTCCTACACATGTTCTGGACAATGTCATACCAAAAAGGATTTGGAATGACAACAAAAAGGTTAATTATTCTCATTTGAGAGTTTTTCGTTGTAAGGCCTTTGTACATGTGCCCAAGAAACAAATGACTAAGCTTGACTCTAGAGTCGTGGAATGTATTTTTTTTGGGATATGGTGATGATAAATTTGGATACAAACTTTAGAATCCTAAAAATAAAAAACTGATTTGAAGCAGAGATATAGTTTTCAGGGAGGATCAAAGAGTTGTGGACTTTGGCATGGAAGAAATTCCTAAAACTAAATCTCAGGAAAGCTTAGAAAAGATAAACAAACATTTAACCTCAACTAGAAGTAAAGAGGAGGCTCAGAATAACAAAATTATTCCCCCCACCTAGTGATGATGAGGGTGAGGATGTGGTATCAGATGATATTTCTAATGAGTTTGTTAATGATGTTAGACAGGAACATGGAGATTTTGATCAAGGGTAGCCAACTAATGTGAGGAGATCAGCTCGTAAACCAGTTCAATCAACAAGATATCCATCATCATAATATATGAAAATCATTGAATGCAGAGAACCAGAAAATTTCAATGAGGTCAAAGCTTATGTAGAAAAAAGAAGTGGTTGAAGGTAATGCAAGATGTGATGAAATCTTTGCATAATTATCACACCTATAAGTTGGTGGATCAAACGTGAAGAAAACAACACACAACCAATGTACAAGACAAGGTTGGTGGTGAAGGGCATTATATAGAAGAAAGGTATTGATTTCAATGAAAAATTTTCTCCTGTTGTTGAAATATCTTTTATTAGAATTGTTCTAGCTTTGACTACAAGTTTGGATTTAGAAGTTGAACGATTAGATGCAAAAATGATATTTCTTTACGGTAATCTTGAGGAGACTATATACATGGAGCAACCAAAGGGTTTAAAGTCAAAGGAAGCGAACAAATAATGTGCAGATGAGGGAGCTAGAAATCTTTGGGTATAACAGGAAAAATACATAGAAAATGTGTTTGAAAAATTCAACATGAAAGATGCAAAGCCGGTTGGAGTTCCACTTGGAGGTCACTTCAAATTGAAGAAAAGTGTCTTAAGTGAAATAGAGATGAAGGAAATGACAAAGGTTCCTTATACTTATGTGGTTGGTAATTTAATGTATGCTATGGTTTATACAAAGGTGGACATAGCATATATAGTTGGAACAATTAGTAGACATTTAGCAAATCCAAGCAAAGAGCATTTGCAAGCAGTTAAATGGGTACTTAAGGGGTACATCTAAAATGGGTTTGTGTTTTAGAAATGATAATCCTTTATTGGTTGTCAACACCGATGCAGACATGGCAGGTGACTTGGAGACAAAAGGTCAACATCTGGGTTTGTTGTTAATTTTACTAATGGGACTGTGTCTTGGCAGTTTAGGTTACAAAAGTGTGTTGCATTATCCACAACTGAAGCCGAATTTATCCCTATTATAGAAGCTTGCAAGGAGATGCTATGGTCGAAGATATTTTTGAATAAATTTAGTATTAAACAGGAGAGATACATTATACACTGTGATAACCAGAGTGTAATTCACCTAAGTAAGAATTTAAGTTTTCATTTAAGGAGCAAACACATTGATGCGAGATATCACTAGATAAGAATTGTGTTGGAAAACAAATCTCTTGAGCTAACAAAAATTCATACTGAAAGGAATATTTCAGACATGATTACTGAAGTTGTGTTAAAGGAGAAACATGTTTACTGAAGGAATAGAGCAGACATAAATGGAGTTTCTCATTCTGGCTAGAGGTATTTCATAGAGTCGAGAAGGAGAGGTTTGTTGGGTTGTCCCTCCTCCATAAATATAAGAAATTGTAACCCTATTTTAGGAAAAAAATTTTTAGATTTGTTTGGTATTAAAGTTATGATATAGTGAATTTGATTTGGTCATTTGTCAGGTGGGTTTTCCCTAAATTTGGGGTTTTTCATGTAAAATTTATTTTGTCAATTTTGGAAGGTATTTAATATTGCCTGTGTCTATTTTGATTGGTACTTTTCATCAAGTATATGTTGGAATGAGGATTCAAATATTTGGTTAATCCTAACAAGTGGTATCAGAGCCATGTTACTTGGTTGTTTGGTTTGCAAATTTTGGTTATTGACATTTTCTACTCACTAGGTGTTTGACAAAATTTCTAAAATCTTAGCTGGTGTGTTTGTGATTTATATTTCAACAAAATGATAAAGTTTCACGAAGGAGAAAGAAAAATTTTATTGATCGAAGAAAAATAAATGTTTTGTTGAGATTTGTTTGCAATCGTCAATGATAACCTTGCCAAGTTCTTAATCTTTAATATTTGTATATTCTTTTATTCATTTGTGGTTAATACTAATTGTGTAGAAATTAGAATAAATTGGTATTGGGAAGTTTATTCTCCTATGAATATTTTTTGTAGCTAATTGTGATATAATAAATTTTATCTGATCGTAGTTTTTCCCTAAATTTAGGGTTTTTACACAAAATTTGTTTTGTCCATTTTGAAAAGTATTTCTTTTCACTTGTATTTATTTCGATTGGTACGTCTTTAATCTTGTGTGTTGAAATGATGATTGAGATATTTGGTTAATCCACATATGCATAACTCGGCCGATTCCACTCGGAATCGGCCGATTTAACTCGGATCGGCGTCAATCCAATTTAAAAAATAACATGAATCGGCTAGGCTCGAATCGGTCCGCGAATTGGCCGATTCGAGCCGATTCCGGCCAACGGAGGGGTGGCGGCAAGGGCAGCGACAGGTGACCAAGGGGGCTGGGGCTGGGGGGAAACGGCGGCGTGGGACGAGGTAGCAAGGGCGAGCGGCGAGGGAGGCGACAGGGCGGCGAGGCAGTGCGGGGCGAGCTGCGAGGGCAAGGCCGGGCGGCGAGGCGGGGCGAGGCGAGCTGCGAGGGCGGCTTCGGGACGGCGAGGCAGGGTGGAAGGCGAGGAGGGAGGGGGCGACGGGGCAAGGGCGGCGACAGGGCGGGACCGGGGGCGAGGGGGGCGACGGGGTGACAGGGCGGCAGGGCGGGGCGGGCGCATCAGCGGCAGCATGGGGAGAACGAAATATAAGTGGCATTTTTGTAATTAAAAGTTGACTCGACTCCGACTCGAGTCAAAAATAATAACTAACTCCAAATAATTTTTTAAAAAATCCAAAAAAATATCATAAAATATAATACATAATATAACATGAAAATTATATCAAAATGATATATTCTATACTAATAACCCACTAATTTTAATTAAGTTAAAATTTGTGTATAAGACCGATTCAGGTCAATTTAACTGAACTGATTCCTATTTGATTTTAACCGATTCCGATTTCGATTCCAACTTCTTCGAAAACCGATTCCAATTCCGATTCCGGTTTTTGCAACCATGGGTTAATCCCAACCTTTAGTCTGTGACATTCATCCTTACATCTTTTTACTTTAACTATCTTGATACTTCTGCTGCAGGCGTCCGGCAGGTATATTGGCTAACATAAACATGATAATCGCTAGCAAAGCTGCAATAGTTGCTAGTAAACCAGACTTCGACACAAAAGGGCAAGAGCTAGAGCCGCCCGCATGGGGACGTTCCAAAGATCATGCACGTTCCACGCTGAGAACTCTGCCACCCTTTCGGTACCCACATTCATGATGTTAATTATTTCACCGCTCGTGTAACTTTGCCTCGATAGACTTGATAGTGAAAGCCACCTCCTGTATATCATGGCCACAAAGCTGCTCGGATTCGCAAGCCCCAGTCTTTTGTAGTATGAAAGACGAATGCCAGATAGTGTGGCTTTCAACAAGTTTAGCCATAGAAAAGACAGAAACCAGAACGTAAGCTTCGCCTTCAAATGCCTCGCGGCCGTTCAAGAGTAGAACAAGATTATTGATCATGTAGGGGCCGATGTACATGGCAATTGTGTTTATCAGAGTGAAGAAGACCGTCAATAAGATTTCCATCTTTACTGAACTCAAAAGAGATATTGATTAATATAGCTTCAAGACTATCGTTCCTTCCCCCTCTCATTTAATTCTCAAGAGCTGAATTGAAGACACATGAGAAACTGGTGACCCTGTCGGCTGGGGCAAGCTGGGGTACTTCCTACTGCCCACTTTGAGCAGAGGTCCCATCCATGAGAAGGTAAGAAGACAAAAGATGCTAGAGTTTGAATAGGGTGTGGCAACCTTCTTTCCACTTGTTTCTGATGATTCGTGAACATGGCTGCCACTAGGAAAAGGTTCTTGAGGAGATTCTGCCCGTTCCTTGCTGAGTCTGGGAAAGAACCCAATACAAGGCAGGAAGGCGCCAGCCAAAGCTGAAACGGTATCCACAAGAAGTTGCAGAACAATAGCTTTTCTTGTTGTTCAGGAGAGTGAAGTCAATAACAAGATCAGCACAAGACAGGACGAAGAAACAGAACCACCAAGCTCTCGTAAAGATGGGAAACTTCCCCTCATTTCATCGAGAGAAGTTGAAATACAAGCTAGCAGAGAGAGCAGTCCAGGTAATAGTCCTAACCTCCAAACACAGAATGCATAGAGCTTCTCATCAGGCCAAGCACTCCCCCAGAAGAAAGTTATGAGACAGGGCAACGTAAAACAGAGCAAGACACAAGCAAGCCCCAAGCGCAACATTGTGAAACGGACAGCTCCCGCCTTTGGGCCTCACTTTGGCAACAGATTCACAGCCACGATTTACGCCCCTCTTCCAAACGCTGTAACATAGTAAAAACAGCAGCAAAAGTGTTACCTCCTAGATCTGGCGGGGGAGGCTCCCTAGCTTGAGAAGACAAACCAGGTCCTTTCTTCCGAGCCATGGCTATAACCTTCTCCCACCTCATCGACTTAACTTGCAGAGGTTAGCTCAAGAAGGAGATATAGCAAACTAAACTTTTCATTTCTTTTTTCAACAATGCTTACAATAAAAGTGGCTCTTCCCTCCTACATAAAGGTTCTCGCTTTCTTCCTCTCGCGCCAAAAGTCACCGACTTATTTCAAAACATCCAATAGCATTAATAAATTTCCCAATTTTATCCCCAAAATTGACCAAAATAACTCTCTTCTAACTCTGGAACAAAAAGCAGGTGGAAACTTGCAAAGAGGTCATGCATGAAGGTGAGTCTTGGATGAAGTACGAACATGGAGCTGCTTGAATCATGGCCCCCATGGAGAGCATGGCCACCATAAAGGGCGGCCATTCAAGCTTCAATGAACAGTTATCTTCTCTGTTCTGATAATAGCTACAAATCGTGTGCTTGGAAGAGCGGCCTTGTTTTTCCTTTCTGGAGCGGAGCGGCCTAATTTTCTGAGATCACAACAATTGATGCACAGCCAAATAGAGACATTACAGGGCCACATGTCGGTAAGGGGGACGAGGAAGACAAAAAATGAGATACCAATTCGTTACCAACTAATGACTTGAGCAAAGAAAAAAAAACATTTTACGAAAAAATCATTAGCATCATTGTCCCCTCCAACTCGAATGTCTCAATAAGGCGAGAGTGGAAGACTTGGGGAAACTGATGGCACTCATGTCCCGTGCAGAAAGTTTAGGGATACCATCAGCCAGCAGTTGCTTCATCAATCGTTTCTTTTGCAGATATAACCCAAACATAATATAAGATAGCTACAAACCCGCCAATGTTAGAACGGGATTAACAACAAACACATTAAGCAGAGAGAGCAGCAGTTCATGTTGTCTATGCAACATCCGTTGCATGTAATGACCAAATCACTGAAACCAAAGAATGTGGGTCACTAATGGCGGCAGCCATGGATTAGCAGCAAGCAATCCGGCCTCTTCTCCTATAAGAGAAGTGAAAGAAGTGAACATCCCATGCAGATGTAGGAGGTGCATAGAAGTAAAAATAATTATGAGGCCGATCAGATGTACTTGTTTTTTGGACATGTTCGTCGTCTGCGCACATTCTCGTCGTCATTGTCCTGCCACCATCGCACACATCTACTAGTTGTCCGGCGAGGCTTTCTATTGAACAAGTTAAAGCATAAACCCGTGAGGAAAAGATTTGTTGTAGCAATTGAGTCAAACCTATTTATATCTAAATTGATTCATTTGTGATATAGTTGGGCTCAGGGGGTTTAATATGTATTCATTCATAAATATTTATAATTACAGAGAATTCAATTAGTTATTTCTAGTACATGCAATAAAAAAATATTTATACCATAATTACATCTTTTCTGGGTCATATGCTTTCTCGTTTGTAGGCAATAAAGACGTGTATCTATCTGGACCTAGGACCTGATTTTGTATTCCATCCGATCTGTACTGATTTTATTTTACAACGTTCTATTTTTGCAGATATTCAAGCATACTACCGCGGGGAGGAGGGCTGGCAGTCGCAGTGCTAATGAGGGGAACTTGTGTACTAATGTTGTATTCAGGCGACTGTTGCTTACACACCATGTAGAAGAAAGTTAGAGTGGATAGCTCTTTTCGTGTTTTCTGAAATAGATGCCCTCAAGTTGGTCCAGTTTTATCAAACGTCTCTGAGGAGATAGTATGATCTCGTGTTGTTGATGTGCTGTTATGTTTTAAGTCAATTCATCCAAGCATCAATGGTCTGATGTTCGTTTGTTCAAAGCCGTATTGTGGATGGAAGAGGGGCTCCATTTTTTGCTTTCACCTTCTAACGAAGAATTTATATTTAGTATTTGATTTGCAAATCTAAATCAAGTCCACAAGGACATATTGTCCGGTAAGGTCCGAATTAAATCAACATTTCCATTTCAAAAGAACGAAGCTAAGGTACTCTCTCATTATTTCAACCATCAAGCAATCTTTCGTAATTTCTGCAACTATCAACGTAGAAGCTGGGCAATCGACCAGGGTCTGTACGGTGGCAGGTTACTAATCTACCATTAGGCCACTGGTGCTTCTCATGATTATGGCTCTGAAAATTTAATATTTTCGAATTCTTTCTCGCCAAACCTGTTGAAACATTTCCGAAGAAAATCTAATAATGACTCTGAAACAGATAATATTTTCCTTCTTTTTTTTTTTGCAGCAAAAATTGCGACAGAATTTTGATCACATAAGAAAACCAAACAAGCAAGGGCAACAATTTTGTAAAATGGAATAAGATCCATTTCGGTTGAATTTCTCGGTAGCTAAAGCTTAGCTTAGAGGGTGTCTAGACCACTCTTAATGAGTTTCCATACTTCCTCGTTACCACACAAATACTAACAAACAAAAATGACAACAATGTACGTTTTGAACATCTCAAGTCCACGAGGACATTTACCCTTTGCATATTGTCCGGTAAGGCCAGAATTATATCAACATTTCCATTTCAAATGAACGAAGCTAAAGTACTCTCTCATTATTTCAACCATCAACCAATCTTTCGTAATTTCTATAATTTCAACTATCAACCAATATTTCATAATTTAGAGGGTGTCAAGAACATTCTTAATCAGTTTCCATAGTTCCTCGTTTCTATACAAATACTAACAAACAAAAATGACAACAATGTATGTTTTGAACATTTCAGTACATTTATTTTCGCCGGTGTCTAAACCTGCGAGTCATTTG
>JAURVB010014544.1:0-17875 GCA_033002965.1 Piper betle | reverse complement strand
CACTTTGGATCCATGCAGACTGGGAAACATATGCTCTGCTGCCACTCACTTTAACCGTGCCAGAAATTTTGGGCATTTCACCTAAGATGCAAGACAGCAAGCTTGACTTACCTGAACCAACAGTCCCACAGACAGCCACTCGCATGCCATGAAATATACACATGTTCAGGTCCTTGAGAGTCGGATTTTCTGAAGGAAGATCCCAAGAGAAGGTCCCTCCGCTGATTTCAACTGCGGTATCAGTGCTATCTTTTTGAACTCTTTCTACAACATCAGGCTGGAGGTCTTCCTGGCGAATGAAAGATGCAATCCTATCTAGAGAAACCTTTGTTTGGATAATCATGGAAATGGTATCAGGGAGAACATAAATAGGCTCTTGCAGTATCCGAAACGTCGCAAGAGCCGACAAAATTTTTCCAGATTCAAGGGGAATTCCAATAATCATACAAGTTCCAAAAGTGACCACAGCCACGAAAGTAGGTGCACCCCAGAAGACAAATTGAGTCACTGCTGATGTATAAACAAATTTCTTCAACCAGCTTTCTTCGGTGGTCCTGAGAGCAGTTATTTTGGATAAGAACTTCATCTCCCAAGCTTGTAGTTTGAGAATCCTCATATTTTTAAGGATCTCAGAGGTTGTTTTCATTCTTGCATCTTTTGACTTCATTAAATTATCCTGGTAGTTCTTCTGAAGTTTTCCCAGAGGCACATTCACTAACATAACAACTATAGTAGCAAGCAAAGCTGCAAGGGAGGCTAGCCCAAGATTCTTGTAAAGAATCAGCAAAGCTAACGTCACTTGCATCGGCACCATCCAAATATCTTGCATGTACCAACTGAAATCGCCAACCCTTTCAGCATCCACAGTCATGATATTAATAATTTCCCCACTCGTATTGCTTTGCCTTGATCGACTCGAAAGGGAAAGTCCCTTCTTGTAGATCATTGAGACAAGAGCAGCACGCATTCGAATCCCAAATTTTTGTAGTCTAAAGAACCAATGCCTTTGAGTGAGGCATTCAACAACCTTGGCCACAAAAAAGGCAGAAACCAAGGTATACCCTTCATGGGCAAATGTCCGACGACCATTAAGGTACTGTACTAAATCATCAATAAGGTAGGGACCAACATAATTGGCAAGGGTGTAAGTGACAGAGAAGAAGGCTGTCCACAAAATTTCACCTTGTGATGAATAAAGCAAAGCTTTGGCCAACTTGTAAGCACCCACATACTCATTGATGGCCGAGGGAGCAGTACCATCAGTACTCCTCCCTGACTCTAGGGAGGAATTGAAGTGAGAGGAGGCATTCACAACGCTATCATACGAGGAAAGCAAGGGTACATCCTCTATATCAAGTGCCTTTTTATTCCCCTCTTTAAGCAGTGAGCCCATCCAAGAGAAAGTGAGGATGCTTAAGACACCAGCATTTGCGAAAGGACTCTTACTACTCTGCTCACTCTCCTTGGACGACTCACTGACACGATTACCATTCAATAAAGGCTCTTGGAGAGTTTCAACCTGTTCCCCACTCTCCTTCCTGGTGATCCCAGCATATGACAAGAAAGCACCGACCAGAACTGAAACAGAATCTAGCACAACTTGGGGAACAAAAATCTTCTCCCCTTGCAGGAGAACAACATCAAACACAACACAAGCAGAAGACAACACAAAGAAACAGCACCACCACACGCTCAAAAAGAGAGGAAATTTCTGCTCATTCGAGGGATGGAACTGAAGAAACAGATAGAACCAGAGAGCAGCCCATGCAACGGTTCTAACACCCAAATCAGAAAAAGCATAAACCTTTGCGGTAGACGACCATTCAAGACCATAGCAGTAATAGTTAACAAAGCACAAACACAAATGAACCAGAGCAAGGCCAGAGCAGGCCCAAAGGGCAGCCTTATAGAACAAAACCCTCCTCCCTTGGGCCATCATCTCCTTGGACGACCCATGATCCCCACACCGCTTCCAAACACAATAAAACAGCAAAAACAAACAGAAAATGAGGTGGAAAGCAGCAGACACACCATGAACGAAGACGGGCAGTTGCAAGCCAAGCATGGTCGTACCACCACCATACTCCTCGGCCATGGCCATGACCAGGCAACCAACTCCCTCTCCTCCTCCCTTTGTGTATATAATAGTAAGATATAAATAAAACACAGAAGTGAATCCAATAGATAAAGGAGAAGGTGATCTAATTCAATGTATATATATATATATATATGAGAAAGGTGGCGTGGATGGCAAGCTTGGGAGTGAGGTTTATGAGTTTGAAGAAGAAGAAAAGGGTGGTAATGGGAAGGAGGGAAGAGTCAAGGGTGGGCGTGGAGGACCCAGACAAGGTGTGGTGTTGGGGAGGAAGACACACCATGAACGAAGACGGGCAGTTGCAAGCCAAGCATGGTCGTACCACCACCATACTCCTCGGCCATGGCCATGACCAGGCAACCAACTCCCTCTCCTCCTCCCTTTGTGTATATAATAATAAGATATAAATAAAATACGGAAGTGAATCCAATAGATACAGGAGAAGGTGATCTACTTCAATGTATATATATATATATATATATATATGTATGAGAAGGTGGCGTGGATGGCAAGCTTGGGAGTGATGTTATGAGGTTGAAGAAGAAGAAAGGGGTGGTTAAGGGAAGGAGGGAAGAGTCATGGGTGGGTGTGTAGGACCGGGACAAGGTCTGGTGTTGGGGAAGACGAAGCTCAGCAAGTCTTCCAACTCCTTCCCAAACAAACAAAACCTCGTCGTCATAGATTTACCTCGCTCTATGTATTGTCTACAGATTGCTGTTTTCTGTCATCAATGATTGGTTCTGATTGTGTTATTTGTACGGTAAGTTAGATGAGGAAACAAGAAAAAGTGAATCAAATATGGTCGTCGTACGATCCAAGGTGTGCTCTGGATCTAACATGGAATCGGATTTGACCTGCGAAGGGTTCAAGAATGGGATATTCTACGAGGGAGGCAAGTATGAAGGAGATGTACGAAGGATTTTTTATACGAGGTATATTTTTTTCTCAAAGCGTGCTGCGCATGCATAAATAAATAAATATATATATATATATATATATACGGCTTTTATTTTTTAGTTTCTCTCGTGTCAAATAGTATAAAAATTAAAATATTTTTTCTTAAAAAAACTTAATAGATAAATGTTACATGAACTTGAAAAGTTCAAATTCTAAAGTTGATATGAACAACATACTATACAAAATATATGAACAAATAATTAAATATGAAGTTTTTTTAAAACAATTAAATATGACAAATTTTACATTTGGTATGATGTAATGTCCAATTAAATATTGACAACGGTGTATCCAATTAAATTCTATTCTAACGAGATCGAAGTATGTTTTAATAAATAAAATTTTATACTTTTGATTTACTACATTATATTTCGAAGCAAAGAAATATATTTTGGCGAGATTAATACTGAATTTTATAGCACAATTTCACAAATAAAAAGGTCTTTAACGCGAAAAATGACATAGATGAGGAATTTAGTAAGGTAAAAGAGGAAGAAGGGACTGAATTGGGAAGGTGATGTGATGATTCGCGAAGAAAAAGTATAAGCAAGAGGTTTTGTAATGGCCCACTCTTTCATTATCCCTATTCCAAATTTTCCCAAGTCAAAGTCATTGGGAGTGCAAATTTTTAAATAGTTGGAGAAATGTCCATATACCTAACAAAATTAAGTGAATATCTAAACTTGTCATCATTTTAGTTCTATCATTCTATACATAATTGAAGAATGAAATTTTTTTCAAAATCTTAAGTCTTAGAAGTGCATGATAAATACCACCAAAGCCTAAGTTAAGTATCTAGGGTGCTTCTAAAATTTTCAAAGCCTTTTTCGGACCCACCAAAACTCAAACTAAAATAATATAGGTGAAATTAATCAATTTGAACTCCAAAGGTGATGAATAATAATAGAATTGAGCTACTTCTAAATGTCTAATGAAGGCGACCTTCGCTGGCACAAACGCCCACCAGAAAAAAATTATCATTTAATAGTAAGGTGTATAAGTGAATTAAGAGTTTAATGCCAATTAGTTAAACATATATCCGGCAAGAAAACCAACAAATAACTCAAATGCGGTAATTCTCTGACTCTGAAGCTGTTGTGTACCAATCACCTTCCACATGTTTAATCCAACTCTTTTTATATCAATTGCCTTTCACGTGGAATTTAATCCTAACTCTTTTTTGTATAAATTGCCTCTCACGTGGATTAAACGTTTAAGGTCCGACCGAATTTAATCAAATAAAAAATAATTCACGTGGACATTGATTCCTCCACATTATTCCATCTGACATAATGACCAATCGACTGTTAGAAATTTTATTTATAATAATTAATAATTTTTTAATATACACACTCAATATATATTTAAAATTTTTAAAAATTAAAGTATATTACAAAAAATAATAAAACATTGTTATCAGTCTATTACATTCACATCCATATAAACATATATATAATAAAAAATTCTCAAAATAACTAGCAAGATAAAAATATATAAATTTATAAAGTAAAATATCCTAAAATAAATAAGTAATTAATATAAACAAAATACCATGACCCCATGTGCTCACCTGTTTAACTGGTTAATGAGGGTGTCAAGTTTTGGCCCACAATTATTTATTGCTATGTCTAGGGCTTACTATTCTTGGGTTGCGACTTGAATGTGTTGTATATTTTACTTAACCCATTATATTATGTAATTGGTGACCCATTTTAGGTGTGTAGTGTTGATGACGGTGTAGGCAGATGGATTGGAGGGCTCATGGTGGGGAATGACATTGTAGAGTTTTGTATTGTTATTAGAATTATGTAATATGAACTTGATTTTGTAATATTTTGCGGGCATGAACGCTAAAGTTGTATGAAGTTGAATGTTTCAGTTTAAGTCCATGTGAAGATTGTTTACATACATGTGTTCCCTTAGTTTTATATTATTATTATTATGGAGAGGTTACACTTTAAGGTACTTTGACCATCGTATATAGTGTATAGGCTTTAAAGTCTTGGAATACAATAAAGAGTATATTAGTTACGCTAAACATATTTATTCCAGCGAAGTTGTTTGTTAGAGAAATATAGATAGGAGGATCCAACGGGCCATACCGCATGAAGAGCTCAAGTAAAGACTCGAGGTATTAAGGTACGAAGCCCTGACACTCAATAATGCCTTATATAGTGTGTTTAAATTTCTCTTCACAGGCATGTGGATTAGGTAACTATAATCCAATGTTTACTTTATTGCATGGTCACACACATCAAGTTAATCAATGTACTTAAATCAATCACTTAAACAATAATGTGAATTTGATTATGTCATAGCATTCAACCTTTTAAGTGTAGTGAAGATGCGTCCTCTTCTGCAATTTGGAGTAATTATGTACGCATTGTAAAGTCACCTATTTAGTCTCTAAAGAGGTATTGCTCCTCTCCACGACTCAAAGTGCTCATGAGGTATCTCTCATATGTTAGTATGATTCAACATGCATGATATTAAACCCACTAAAAGTTGTTTGTCTTAAACCTCTATAATTAACTTTCATGTTTATCAATTTTTTTATAATTTAGTATAATTATCTTATAAATATTATATTTATCAATTATTTATAGATAATCGTAGAAATTTACATATAGAATATTTTGAGAGTTTATTCTTATTAGAGATTTTTGTGTTGAGAACATTTATGTTTTGTAAGTTCATTACTAATAAAATATTAAGTTTGGGTCGATAATTAATCATAGTAAGAAAGAGTTGAGAGCAAAGGAGAAGCAAAACAAAAATTATCCTGTTGTAATAAATAAAATATTTGATATACAAATTATTATTTGTAAATCAAACCAAGCCAAAGAGACACAAGCCCTTGTCTCGGTTGAGTTCTTTTTGAATGGAATATTAGTTCGAATTGTTCCTATCATACTACAAAAGTACGTATATTAAAGTCTCCTTTAATCAGATTTTCCTCATTTTTTAATAATAAGGGGAAAATTATAAAATATTGAAAATTTTCCCACAACAGGAAATTTACAATACGAGGAAAATTAGATAATGTGTACTTTCTTTTCAAGCAAAAGATAACATGTACTTACAATTTCATAATGTTTCATAATTCAAATGTAAATTTTGTTTATAATAAAATAAATCATGATTTAAATGAGTTGAAAAAGTAAAAAAGAAAATTTTTAGCTTGGTGCCCCACATTTTTTAATAGGCTAACCCTTCGGCCGAACCAATGTCAGGTCAACTACTTAATTTGGTTAGCACCGAAAGAAACGAGAAATCTATGTTATCTTTATATGATAATTTATGGTTAAATCATTGCAATTTTTGACTAAAAAGTTATGTATTTATAGAGTTTTGCGATAAGATGCATGTAAGATTTTCAAAAAGTGGGGTCCTTTGAAATTTTGCTCTAGTAAAATTGCTTATGAAAAACACTAGAAAAATGGAGATTTTTTGTAAAATGATTATTATATCTCATATTTATATTATTATTAACTCTTTTATAAATTATAACAGGAGAAAATTTTATATATTTTATAACTTTTCTATTTTAATGTCAACTAAGTAGATCCTAAATATAATACTAAAAATTGTTATAACGTTAGCATTTAGTAATTTGAATAATCACAAAACCAAATTTACTTCTTTTAAATCTTAAAAGATAAAAAGTTTATCTTTGTGGCACTAAAAAAATATTATAATTTTAAAAATTATAGAGTAATGTCTTGAACATATATATGTATCTGTGGTACTATAATTTACGAATTATATTTAAGTGGAAAATAGTTTTTAAGATTATTTTGAGGGTTATTTTTTCTTTACCATATTATATTCTAAGACAATTATAAATATTATCTACATTTTATTTTGGGTAAAAATGAAAATTTTTCATAACGTAATTTCACGCAAAGAAGCAAGTTGGCGTTTTGTCAACGTGTTTTTATTTTAAAGTTTTTTATTTTTAACATAATATGCTTGCCTCATTTATTATATCATGTTGAGTTATTGATGACGGGACATTTAAAGTGCAGACTAGGTAGCCGAGTTGTACTGGGTGGTGGGTGGACTGACTCGTTATGAGTTGGTGCAATCGCCACAAGAATTGGGAGCTCCCTATTGATGCTAATAATTCTCTGTTACACTTCCACACTTGTCTCTACGTTTCAACGACGATGGCTGGCTCCGTGGCCCATTGTATTTATATAGCCTGTTGCACCACATATCCCCATTTTGACAGTAATCAAAACAAAGCAGCTCGTGAGCAAAATATAATCAACATTTGAGACTTGAACTCGTATTCTTTGTTTTGCGTTTTCGGTAAATGTTTAATTAGTAGTTTAATGAACTTTGAATTAAATTGATCAAGGAAGTGTGATCATTTTGAAGCTCGAGCTCGAAATGCTCCGCTTGGTTTTGCTTTGCTACTTTTTAGCTTGTCTATTTAATGTCTAATTACCCATATATGTACTCTATTTGTGTTCCATACAAGTACAGGCTATAAAAACTTCAATACTTATACTCATGAAGTGAATAAGCTTAAAAAATTGATTTTAAACTTGGTTTAGTCATCAAGGGTTCTGATTATATGGGCTCAACTTGAAATCTATTGAATCAATCACAAACCAAATAGTTAAGCAAATCCTATAACTCATGTCATCAAAATATAATTTTGCATCAAACTTTATGGTGACCAAATGATCATTAATTTCGAACAAGCTTGACTTGCTACTGTTCAGTCAATCAGGTAACACCTTATCATTCTATGATAATCATGCTCAACTATTTCAAACTCGCGCTGCCGTGCGTTTACAAACGAATGCTCTAGCACAAAATAATACATCATATACTCTGTATGATACAAAAATCTGTTTGTTTTTCTTAACATCAATGTCATAAAAAGCAAGGTTTCTACATAAAATTTACACTCGCAAGTGACATGTGTATCTGTGACCAGACCAACCCACTGTTATAACCAGGAATACCAAGAAGAAGCGGACCTCATTATGTTGAGCAGCACTCAATTATGACTCAACAAAACGACGAGAGAAAAAGAAGAGGCGGCTAAGTGCAAAAAAATTAGTACTCCTTACACACTGCATGATATCATCACCAAGGAATGGAGAGGTTGGAGAAGGCTAGTGATGAAGACAGGACATGAAAGATGAAGGACCGCAAGCAACAGGTTGCAAGGAAAGAGCTTCTCTGCAAACTTCGGCGCCATCCCTGCTCTGACCATTGAATACTCACTATTTTTCGCCCAACCCTTCTTCTTCTTCGACGTTCAAGATCTGATCCATCTCTTCTGTGCACGTTTATACGCCTGACATCTACTACCTTTCATTTACACATTAAAGCCTCATCAGCTCTTTTCCTTGTAAATTTATTGGGTATGCCTAGATTTTTCATGCAATCATGGGGTTGATCAGGACTAAGTGATAGATTAGTAATTAGAAATAAAGTAGCATAAAAAGTAGCAAGTGAAAATTCCTAAGTTATACATATAATAACACATCATGGTTTATTAACAAAAAATAATATTAATCTGCTTACCATTTCCTGGATAGCCTTCATTTTTTTTGCATTTATGAAAAATATTTTTCTCTAACAATATCAATTATAATATTATAAGCTAAATTACAAATGGTCATATACACATATTACAAAAAAGATGACTATAATGCAGCTAAAATAAGACGCCTATAAGTAAGAATGAAAAATTTTATATTTTACAAAAAAATTATTAAAACAAGTCTATTAATTACCGGTGAGGGAAAGATGTGTAAGATACACAATCTATACATAATAAAATAATAAACTTAAAACAATAACACACTTGGCACCTTTCCCGTATATGTTAAGACTTTACATGTTTCTCAAATATGTAAGAAGAAGATGTTTCTATAAGTGATAGGCTTGATATATATTAAAAAAAAATCTATATTTATTCATCACATTAAAATATTTATAGAGTTAATAGTTATTTTAATTAATATTATGCATCTCTTTTCTTCACATTTATTATTTTATAGAAAAACATAAGATTAAAACTTACTAAAAATTCTTATCTCGAGAGGACAAATAATTGGCCATGGTTCTTTATAATGGACAATATGTTATTATTATATACTATAAACTTCGAATACATTGAGTAATAAGTAATTTTATATACATAACTTCAACTTGAGGGAAGAGGTTGGTAATTCCAACTCCCCCTTTTACCACGTTTAATCATCATTTAACAAAAAAAAATTGTATTTAAAAATTCATTTGATTGACAAAAAATGATGAAAATGAAAAAAAAATTCATATATAAAATAAAAATGTAATGAGAAAAAATGACATGAGAATTTAAAGAATTTCCCGTATATTTTTCTTTACATATTTAGATAATAAAAAAATAAAATAAAAATAAAATATTTTATATTTTTCTTAATTTTTTATTATTCATAAAAAATATTATTTTATAAAATTTTTATGTAAACTTATTTTGATTGAAGTTAATATTTTTTTGACTAAATTTTAAGGGATCTAAACATAAAAAAATTGGAGACTTCCAAATTTTAAAAATTTTATATGCAATTTCAGAATAACCAAGGAAACCTAATTGAAAAACCTTAAGTGGAAGATAATTTTCAAACGGGCGAACCTAACTATTTTTACATTTCTCAACTCAGCCTTCAAATCTTCTTCCTCGTCCTATATATTAGGATCTACGCCTTATCTATGCAGTCTGGCTTTGTGTTTTTAGCCCATAATATAGCTAGTCCTTTCCTCATTTATTGCTGGATCTTCAAAATCTTACTTCCTCTTAAATTCCCTGCTCCCCTCAATTCTCATCTTATGTCTCTTCCCCACCATGGCTCAAGCAACAATTATCCTTCTTTTACATGCTATCTCTTCGTCAGCTTCGGTTGAGGAGGTGGACGGGAGACAAAGATGAGCAATAACTGGGTTGTGGACGTCTGGGTTTTGGTGGTGAGTGTTGGTGTATGGTGGAGGAGGAGTGGGATGGGGGAAGACGAATCCCCAAGGGAAACCTGGACTGGCCATGGATTGGTGAGACTTTGGACTTCATCTCCTCTGGTTACTCCACCCACCCTGTTAGCTTCATGCAAAAACGCCAATCTATGTATGCCTCAATGCCAATTTGCGCTGCTCTTTTACGTGGCTCTGTTGCTTCCATACACAATCACTGTTCATGCATGCTCTTATGTATTCCAGTCTTATATGTATATATGTATGTATTATCATCCAAAAATCTAAAATAAATTTTATGTGCTCTCTCTCTTTGGGGAAGGTATGACAAGTGTTTAAATCTCATTTGCTTCGACGGCCGATCATAGTTTCAACCAGATGCTGGGGTGAACAAAATGGTGTTGTAGAACGATGGAAAGATATTTGTGCCATTTTATCCGAGGTCTGTGAGCCTCTTGCTCGGGCCAAACTTCCACATTGAAGATCAGTGGGAATGTGCAAGGAAGGTTCATGGCCTCATTGGGAGCTTCCTCAAGTCTCCTGGTCTTAAAATCAGGATTGCCGAGGAGACAAGGGAGAGTGCCTTGGCATGGTGAAACTAGAAACGTACACGGGCTATGTATATATATATATGTCCTCGTTATATCGATTATTTGATTACTTTTAAATTATTGACTTTTTCATATATCACATTTTTTATAAATAGCCGCTAGGTATTTTTTGTGACATGATCAATATTAGTAATTATTAATCTTGGCTAGCCAATACAACATGCTATACATTCATGTTTAAGTGTATAGTAAGGTCGTGTAGATTAGTAGTTGGATATATCATGTTGTTCATAGTTTAGATCGCTCTTTATATTATTTCAAAAGGAGCATTGGACCAATCATGGTGACCAAACAGAATGTTAGAATTGAGTAGTTGTCATGATGAATGCCAGACTATGAATGAAGTAAAGATGTGCATGATGTGATTTACAGGGAATGAAGGTTAAGTGATCTAATGAAGTAAAGTAAATTTGAGCATGATAATCGAGTACAACGTAACTTAGGAAATATAATAAAATTAGTGTTAATAGGATAAGTTGGAATTATTTTCACATTTATAATTGTTGATTGTTATGGTCAATGTTTGTATTATGAGTGTGTTTGATCATGATGAGTTTGATTCATCATTTAGTTAGCGGGCGTTAGTATTTAGTTTTGATGTGTAGGTATGAGAGTAGGAGCTCGCCGCCTAGGCTCGATGACACGCTTGGAGCTTCTACCAGGTCCGTTTAGGACTCGTCTCTGTTTTACGTTCTCTTCTATTGTATGTTTATTTTATTATCTGCAGGACGGGTTAAGTGGCGTTTTATTGGATCCCACTTAACTCGGGCCATCTAACCGAATAGTTTTCCGGATTAATAACCCCTCGAGGATGAGATCCATCGAGGATGATTTCGAAAATAAGATCTACCACAAGTTGCCTTCGGGCCTATTATATAAATCCCTACCCAGCCCTATATATATATTAGTAGTTTTCGCGTTTTCAGTGAGACGAGAGATGGAGAAACCGACTGCATGTACCATGAGCGGATGCCGTGACAGTCAAAGTGGGCTCTGGATTAGTGCCAGCAGACTGTTCCATTCCCGAGGGATCCTGACAACTCCGCGTTTGAGTTCCTCACACCCGGAGAACGTGGAGGTTTACGGGTACTGTTTAGTACAGCGCATGTCCGGACTTGTGGTTCAAAGGGTACTAAAGGCGACTGCCTGAGAGTACTCGGCCTTCGTGCTCAAGGCCAGGAGAAATATGGAGGTAAGGAGAGGGCTTAGGATTTGAGACCAGAAAATGAAGTAAGAAAATGCCGAGAGCGGCATCAGCAGCAGCAGATCAGTAAGTTCGGGATGCTACCGGGTCTGCAGCCCAATGGCTCCTCAGTAGTGCCCTTCAGAGTGTTCACGTGGAGTATATGATGTTTTCTTTCATATGAGAGTTTGCTCTCATAGCCAGCTTGTTATAGTTATTTTATTTTCTGGACCAGTAACACTTGTTACTGACGTGTTTTTATACTATATGTAGGTAATAATCACGAGTTGGAGGAGCCAGCTTGGACGGAGGAGCATTGTTGTCGCTTGCACACATGTCAGTCGATAGAGTAATTAATGTTTTTGTTATGATGTTATTATCTTGAGAATGATGTGAAATGCTAAGACATGATATGATGTGATTAAATGCTTAAGATATGATGATATGACGTAATTAAGTGCTAAGAGATGATGAGATGATGTGAACACGAATAGATTGCGCAATGGAAGCGTGGTGGGTTGAGACCCAAGTTTCAAAATGAGTTACAACATGTTAGATTTTGTATTTTGTATGAATGAAATTGTTTGATATATGGTTATATAAATATATTTGCATATGTATATTTGACAGGGTGGCCCCTAATTGCATTTTTAGGGGAAACTCTGTCCGTTATATTTCAAAATTTTTATTAATTTTTATCGGGATTGTCTTGGTGTGTACTTTGAGTTTGCATGTCATCCATGTAGTACCATGTTAGGATTTCGTGCATTCATCCATGCATTGACGAGTTGTATCTTCATCTTAAGACGCCGAGATTAGATCCGCATGAGTTGGGTTCGGGTTAGCCGACCTAATCGGGGCCTGTAACATGCCGGTTTGGTTCACGAGCGTGAACCGGATTTGGGGTGTTACAGAATTGGTATCAGAGCCACTCTCGGTTGATTAAGATGAAAGATACATTTATAGGTGATGTGTGTGCAAAGACTGCTCCAAGTCCAGCTGGCAGGTATGTTTCTGTTTATTTTCTTTACATGCAGATTTTTCTTCATAAGTTGTTTGGATAACAATGTATTCAGGGCTTGATCAGAAATATGTGGAATTGGCCTTAGTTGAGCTGGCAGGTCATTTCTATGGATTTTTCTTGTGATATCAGACTGTTTGTCGGTTAGATGTGAGCAAGGAATGTTGTAGTGCTAGCAGAGGTAGAATGGGTATAAGATCTCATCTTATACCAGATTCGGATGTCAGCAGATGTGAGCAGGAATCTGACAGGATTGTCATGATGGGCTTAGAGACCCACTAGTTCTGTCCATCGCATAAGTGAATTGGATGATTGACCAGGCTGTTCGGTGTCTTGCATGTCACCACATTAGTCCTGTTTCCATGGGACATGGTGTACATGATGAGAATGAGTTAAAAAGAAATGGGGTAACAGTAAGGAGCTTGAAGTATAGAGATAATAGCAAGTTAGTTGGCACATGAGATGGACCACTTCCAGAAGATAGTGATGAATGAGGATGAGTAGCGTGGTGGATCGACAGTTCGATTAGCACTTCACCACCTCCCCCTCTTCCACTAGATTATGACCTACGGGCAACAGTTTTGGCTTCACTTAGCCAGACAGAGGTCTCGATATGATGAGGAAAAGATCAGGACTACTATTGCCTACGAGATCAGATATTTGATAGGATTCCACTAGAGATAAGGCACCAGATCAGTGATTGCCATTTGAGGGCCAGTCAGCACTGATGAAAGCAGCCACTCCAAATTTTGAGAGATTAGAGTGGGTTTAGCATAGGTTTACCATCATTTGTGTCGGCACCATGATCCAAACCCCTCTGGATCAGACACACATAGTTGGACAACCTGAGGCGAGTTGTTAGCAGCCAAGATATGTAAGAGACAGTAGTGGATTTACGATATATACGATTAGGATCAGATTCGTAGAACCTAGTTAGCACTGTTGCTGGTCGAGTTGCACAACCACCGACCGAGTGCACAATTGCCGACCGAGTGCACAACCACCGACCGAGTTGCACAACCACTGATCGAGTGCACAATCGCCGACCGAGTGCACGACCGCCGACCGAGTGCACAACCACCGACCGAATTGCACAACCGCCGACCGAGTTGCACAACTGCCGACCGAGTCACACAACTACCGCTGAGGTGCACAACCACCGTCTGAGATGCACTACCACCGACCGAAGACACACTACCGCCGTCCGTGCATTGCTCATTTTCTGACCTAATAGATCAGTTAGAGCTTACTAGGATAGTTGTAGGACCAGAATTTGAAGAACAAGATATAGTTACAGCATCATTAGCAGAACAGAGGAGAGTTAGGGAAATTGAAGTTATTCTGATGATATGGCATAGAGTCGAACTCCATGAGCTCTCTTGCAATCATTGTCTTGACCTGACACCCTTGGGTCAGATGTATATTGCAAAATAACCCCATCAGGCACTGTTAGTGATAGTCTCATAGGAATGCGCATGGGCAGAGTCAAGGAACATGGCAGTATGATCTCCAAATGGGACAGTCACAATGATCAGATTGTTCAGACTGCATGATAGTACATCCATGGCCACAACCAACATACGCAGATCAGACAGTTAGTAGATGGTCACACACATAGTTTAACCTATTTGGCGATGGGCTATCAGTGACAGGAGTTAGACTTGTACTAGAGGATTGGGCATAGATAGAAGGTTAGTGAGGAAGTGTCCTTTAGAAGGATAGTGATTCCCTTGTGTTTCGCCAGCACGATTAGGTTCTGACCTTGAGACCATAAGGTTGAGCCTTACCCTGAGTATAGAGGTACCTGTCATGGTACTAATTAGGGTTTACAGTGCAGGTAGATGTTGTAGATCGATCTTCCGATGATGATTCTACCCCAGCATGACAACGTTGTAGACAAAGACTTCAGACAGAACAGGCCATGCTGATCCAATAGAGTGATATCAGTGTATGCTCATCTTGATTGATAGCCTTGTTTGAGAGTTTACTACAGCGGTAGTAGTCATGTGAGTCAAGATTAGTACTACAAATCGGTACGGGACAACAGGTCACACACCACTGAAGAGCGGACGAGACACATGTCAAACCTCACTGTGAGTCCCCGTAGACTTGAGGGGAGACAGTGGTTCTTTGGGTCGTTTGAACCCTGCCCGTTTAGAAGTGCGTGACTAGTACAGTATCGAGAAACACGTGCCTACTGTTAGCTGATTGAACTAGAGCCACTTAGGAGCCGTTTCTGAGATTCGTCATTGATTGACTGTTCCACAGACTGATCACCTGTGGCATAGTAAATCGTGGTGACCTTAGAGACAAGTCTATAGACCTACCGATATTTTGGCCACCCAGTATGCTACATAGGGATTTCATCTCCCTTGCCACCAGCATAATACCCTGACCTTACCACAGATCAGAGTGACATACCTATGTAGCAGGTTTTTCTTAACCTAGTGGATTCCCTCATTTACCTAGTGTAAGATCCCATATGTGAGGATGAGATATCACCTAGCGAGAGTTCTTGAGCAGTGTGACTAGATTTCCACGAGATTTAGCCTCCTTTCCTATAACCCAGAGATGTTAGACAGAGTGGAGTTTTCACTTGAGAATTTCCACTCACCCCTCTAGATATATCAGTTTTACCATCAGTTTATCCAGATGATTGAGATGAGTATACATTGACCAGAGCATATGCCATAGACCAGATGCAGACTCTACAGACCATGCAGAGTATGTTATCATACTCCTTGAGACACACTGTATATGTATAAGTGTTCTCGCCTCCTTTAAGCAGTAGTTAGTGGTTGAATAGATAGCCACCAGAGCCATAGTATGTAATAGAGTCATAGCAGCTATCCTTGTTCTCTTATAGAATAGAGTGAGATACTTGACTCAGGACCGAGTCAACTAGAAACCAGTGAGTGGTCTAGTTCCTTATATAGGGACACCTGAGAGTTAGATCTAGATTGGCGACAGTGAGCCGTGCAGCTCATTAACCTATACATCGTACCTAGCAGGAAACTCATAGCATACCTTAGGATGGTTGTAGGACCAGAGATAGAGTTTCCTGACGGTATATGTAGTTGACTTTTTCACATAGATGAGATCAGAGAGACACGGGTAGATGTTAGTAGGTAGGCCTTGCCCCCGATGTATTCTTCCCAGATATAGCTCAGATTAGAACCTTGCGATACTCTAGAGTATCTGCTTGACCAACCTAGTAGGCCCTTAGGGGTGACCTAGGGTTTTTCCACCGAGTTAGCAGTAGGGATCAGAACAGAAGAGAAGGATGATAGTCATGTCAAAATAGACACAAGAAGTACAGAATCCAGAATGTTTGATAGTGACATCATTACTAGCAGATCTCGCCATGTCGACACCACTACAATCAGTGAGGATGTATATGATTATTGAAGTAGTAAAGGATATAACTGATGTGTATCTCAGCTTCCAGGTACTAGTTTCAGTAGAACCTCATTGAGTTGAAATTTCGAGGATGAAATTTTTATAAGGAGGGAAGATTGTAAAACCTACAATTCGCATCAGGGTTTTATATTCAGAATCGGTCGGTTCGACCGTTATTTTCGAGTCGAGTTAGTTTCAGAACACGTGTACTGAGCCGACGCCAGTCGCGTGTATGAGCTATGAGGGTCATGCGTACCCAAGTATATGATGATAACGTCATGAACACAACAGAACAGAATGAGTTATCAGAATATATGAGAGTATGCCAGTTATTTTTTTTATATTTATATATAGTGGATCGTAGAATTAGTTTTAGGCCGTTTACCGCGTTAGGACGCGTTACAGGCAGTTTGGGTGAGTTGATAGTTCTAGAGCATATCATTATGATGTTTTGGTGCTTGTTTGATTTTATGGGATTTTTCCCGATTTTTTTTTAGGATTTAATACGACTTAGTTATTATTCTTGATTCAAGGCGGACACGAGTCAAGTATTATTTATGATATTGCCACCCAGTTATTTTTTCTCACCACCGACCATTTCTTCTTCTTCGCCCAAACCCTTTCCCTGACGCCACCCCCCGTGCAGCGTCGCCGCCGCTGCCATGGACACCAGCCTACCGCCGATCGTCGCCGGCTAGCCCTGCCATGGCTTCGTCGTGCCGCCCCGACCAGGCCCGGCCACCATTTGGCCGCCGCGACACCGGACGCTGACGCCGCGCCATTGCGCCGCGTCTTCCATCGCGCCGTCGCCACCGAGATCGAGTGGTCACCTCGACGTCTTCGACCAACCCACGACCGTCCCCGACCGGAGCGGAGCCTATCGCTGCCCAGGCCGGCCGAATCGAATCACCCATCTCCGCTACCTCTGTTTTAGTCATTTTCCGGCGAGCTGCCACCTCTGCGACCATGTTGACGTCGTAGACGCGTCAGGCTCGCCGAGCCGGTTCTAATGGTACCCAATATGACCATTTTTCGGCCAGTAGACATTGCCAACGACTGTCACCAAAAAACCGCCGGAAGCTGCTGGAAAACTACTGAAACCTGCCGGAAAACCGCCAGAAAACAGGATTCGCTGGAATTCGCCAGATCTTCTGCGGAGCTCATCTAGTTGATCCTGATCGAACTTCGGACGCCGATGAGCGTCGAATATGAGCTCCAAGATACGCGACGGAACCCTAGCCGTCGCCGATTGCCGACGACGTGAGGTATAATTACCTCCGATTTGATTATTTAAAATTGATGATGATAGTTAGCATAACATGCTAGAATTGAGTAGTTGTCATGATGAATGCCAGACTATGAATGAAGTAAAGATGTGCATGATGTGATTTACAGGGAATGAAGGTTAAGTGATCTAATGAAGTAAAGTAAATTTGAGCATGATAATCGAGTACAACGTAACTTAGGAAATATAATAAAATTAGTGTTAATAGGATAAGTTGGAATTATTTTCACATTTATAATTGTTGATTGTTATGGTCGATGTTTGTATTGTGAGTGTGTTTGATTATGACGAGTTTGATTCATCATTTAGTTAGCGGGCGTTAGTATTTAGTTTCGATGTGTAGGTACGGAGT
>JAURVB010014542.1:0-14726 GCA_033002965.1 Piper betle | reverse complement strand
ACTCCACCGCAATGGACAAAGATATGTTCTCATCATAGACCCTGGTAATACTTAACAATAGTTTATAGTACGACGAATATATATATATATACACCACAAACGCCTATCATTATAAAAAATAAAATTCAATTTTTTATGTAATAATAACTGGAAATTAAATCTTTTACAGGCATTAGCACAAACAAGTCGTACGGGTCGTACCAACGAGGAATGAAGGCGGACGTGTTCGTGAAACGAGATGGTCAGCCTTACCTGGGCGAAGTCTGGCCGGGTCCTGTCCATTTCACAGACTTTATGAATCCGACTGCGGTTGCGTACTGGGCCGACGAGATTGCCCGGTTTAGGAAGGTGGTGCAGTTCGATGGACTCTGGATTGACATGAACGAGGCCTCCAACTTCCTCGCCACCCCGACCTCCCCGGGTTCGACCATCGACAACCCGCCGTACAAAATCAACAACCACGGCGACCACCGTCCAATCGGACAGAAGACAATCCCGGTGTCCGCTGTCCACTACGGCAATGTGAGCGACTATAATGTGCACAATTTGTATGGGTTGTTGGAGGCCAAGGCCACACACGAGTCCCTAGTCCGTGTAACAGGGAAGCGGCCATTTGTGCTAAGCAGGTCCACTTTCGCCGGCTCTGGCCGGTACACGGCCCATTGGACTGGCGACAATGCAGCTACCTGGGACGACCTCGCCTACTCCATTCCCTCCATCTTGAACTCGGGACTGTTTGGGATGCCTATGATCGGTGCAGACATTTGTGGGTTCGGAGGCAACACCACCGAGGAGCTCTGCTCAAGATGGATACAAGTACATATGAATGATTAAGTACTAATCATGAAAAATGAGCTCAATCAATCAATCAATCCTGTTAAATATTTTTAATAATTTATACTGTTATTAGTAATTTGTCGAATTATATATATATATATATAGATCATCAATATATTGTTTGATGTTTGATTAATTGGTACGTGTAGCTGGGAGCGTTCTATCCATTCTCGAGGGATCACTCCGACAACCAGTCGCCGAGGCAAGAGCTTTACTTGTGGGAGTCAGTGGCAAGGTCGGCAAGGAAGGCGCTTGGTCTTCGCTACCAGCTCCTCCCTTACTTTTACACCCTCATGTACGAAGCACACCTTCAAGGAACACCCATTGCCAGGCCCCTCTTCTTTAGTTTCCCGGATGATGTACAGACATATGAGATCAGCACCCAGTTCCTGCTGGGGAGAGGGGTGCTCGTCTCGCCGGCGTTGACCAAAGGAGCTGTCTCCGTCCATGCATACTTCCCCGCCGGGAACTGGTTCAACCTCTTTGACCACTCGGCAATAAGATCAGCTAATGATCAATCCGGCAGGTGGGTGACCCTCCCCACGCCATTGGAGAGTACCAACGTGCATGTCAGAGGAGGGAACATTCTGCCATTGCAAGGGGCGGCCATGACCACAAGGGAGGCGAGGAGAAGCGGATTCAAGTTGTTGGTGGCCCTCGACGACGAAGGGGCAGCTCGCGGGAAGGTGTACTTGGACGATGGGGAGGGAGTTGAAGTGGGGGGTGGAGGACGTACTGGAGGGTGGAGCTTGGTGAAGTTCAGTGGTGAAGCTCATGAAAATGGGGTGAGGATTGAGTCGGCCATCGTGAATGGGGACTTCTCGCTGGAGCAAGGATGGGTGGTGGAGAAGGTGGTCGTTCTTGGTTTAAGGCCGAAGGCGATCATGAGCTTGGATAAGATTGCCATCCAAATTAATGGAGTAAGCTCAACTGGGAACATTAATTGGAGGGTAGTTAGGTGGAAGAGCACGCAGGTGGATGACAATAAGTTTGTGCTTGCAGAAGCCACAAACATGTCTTTACCCCTCGGAAAGAACTTTGAGTTGAAGTTCACCTACATATATAGCAATTAGCAACTAACTAATGGGGTGGAGGCCATCAATCAATATTATTAAGCGAGAGCAACAAATAATAGAATTTTGTTCCAGATCAGATTGCACCATTATATATAGCATCTCATACTTAATAAATTTGACCGCGCGCAGTAGTTATTGAGGTGGTAAATTGGTATTTGACATACATGTGATCAAATTTTCAGTTTATTTTAATTTGAACAACTAGTCACGTTTCATTCCTTTTTATTTGTCGTAGTCGCCCATAGCGGATACTATTGTAGAATGTAGAAACAAAAAAGTTATTTCACCCTTAATTCAATATAATATTTGAATCAAACTCACTTAAATTTAACTCAAGTTAGTTTAGTTAGATTGGGTTGTTCAACAACAACAACAATAATAATAACAATAAAAATAAAATAATAATAATAATAATAATTAAAATATAATATATAAGCTTATTTATCCAAAATAATTAGTCATTTTAATATATATATATATATATATTAATCTTTACCCAAAATTTCCTCTTACATAGAGTACATGTTCTAATAATATTATTATTTATGTGGAATAAAATATCATGCAAAAAGATATTTATCAATCAATATTTTAAATTTAATGAATTAAAATATACATACAATTAAATCAATATATATTAGAATCGTAAATTCAGTTTGAGTTATTATGGCATGTTCGGTTGTTCAAAATAATAATAATATTATTATTATTATTATTATTATTTATTATTATATAATATGATGTAAAAAAGATATTTATTGATCAATACCTTAAATTTAATAAATTAAAAAATTCACACAATTAAAATCTATCTCACTTGAATTCAGCTTGACTTACCGTGGAATGTGGCTTGACTGAACTAATCAGTGTAAGTTTGACTCCGTAGAAATTGGGTACTTGTTAAAAATTAAAAAAAGTTGGGTCAAAAAACCGCTGCATGGAATTTAAATCGTACTTTCGCATCGACGGTCATAAATAGCACCACTGGTCATCTTCGTCCGTTTTCTCCAATGTTTATCCTTCTCATCTTTTTCGCAAACTATTGTATCGCTCGTCCATGATCAACGAAGCTGAATCTCTCGTCCATGTGATCATACTCTCTCCCAATCATCGTTGGGTTGATGTTGGCAATCCTGTCTGTCTTGTCTTCCTCATGACCCCAAAAAAATTGAATCTTTGATAGTATTATATAGTCTTCTGCAACCAATTAGCAACTACCCACCAACCTCTGCTTTTTCTCAGAACCCATTTTCCCCACCCAAGTGCACTCATAAGCTATAAACAGAAGGATATCTCTCAGATTATTACCCATTATCCTTTTCGCATATGTAATATCACCAATGTATAAAAGGTATTTGCAACTTTTGCTGCTGCCATCGCCAGCTGTAGAGGAGCAAGCTGTCCATCGTTGAAAATAGTTTATATGAGATATTCCATAGATGATTAGAAGAGTAAGCCTTCCATTCCTATTTCTATGGGTTTGTGTGAGAGATATTGCAAGAGCAAGCAGCAACCGCGGGTGATGGATGCGGACACTGAGAAGGCTGTTGGATAAAATCTACGGTCTTTATTGATTATAGCGGTTTTGGTATAAAATCCATGATAGCTGATACTAAGTTAGAGTTATTAATTACGATGCCAATTTAAAATTAAAAATTAGAAGAATTAATTAATTAAAATATAAGAAAGATAAAAAATGTAATAAAAAATGCATCGTACATGGGTCATAAGTTAAAATGTATTTAACCTAAATTTTTTAAAAATAATAAAAACATTTTTGACGATCAAAGTCGATGACTTTTAACCTGTCTAATTTAAATTTTTAACTATTTATTAAAAAAGAGTCTGCCTAATTATTTTAAATATATATAATATAAAAAATTAAATGATTATAATTTATCTGTGTATTTTAATATGATATATTTGTAATGTCAATTATAATCTATATATAAAATATTAAACTAATATGATATATCTTATTATTCAAATATATATATATATATATATATAATTAAAATTTATGTTCCATGTAAATTGTCTGGGGTAAATGATCCCGCGCAAAAGATCTAATAAACCTCACGAAAGAGAGTTCATTTTAAATGCTTCTCCAAAACGCCACAGCAAAGCAAGCAAGCAAGCAACCGTCTTTCTCCCAGATTTCCAGACTATATCACTCCCCTAATTCCCTCCAAATTTCCATGGCCTCTCCTCATTCTTTCTTTCTTTGTGTTTCTATCGAAAATACTGTGCTGCGCTGCCGTGTTTTGGCAGCGCAGGCAGCGTTTTCGGATTTGGACCGTTGGATCAAAATCCAACGGTCCAAATCCATCCTTTGTTTTTCCCCCCTCCCCACGTTTTCTCCTGCCCAGGGCGTTGCCGGATTCCGCCGCCGCCGCCCCGCCCGCCACCGCCGCCCCGTCTGCCGCCGCGCCCCCGCCCGCAGCCCTGCCCCCACCCCCGCCCCGTCCGCCGCCGCGTCCCCCGCCCGCAGCCTTCCCCCCTGTTTCCCCTGCCCCCTCCGCCGCCTCGCCCCCGCCCACCCCCTGCCCGTAGCCGTCCCCCCCACCGCCCCTGTTTCTCCTGCCCCCTCCGCCGCCTCGCCCCCGCCCGCCCCCTGCCCGGTTCCCCGCCCCCCCCGCCGCCTGTTTCGCCCCACCCCCGCCGCGGCCCCGCCCGCCCCTGCCCTGTTTTCGCCACCCTCCCCGGCCGCCCGTTTCGCCCCCACCCTCGCCGCCGCCCCGCCCGTCGACCAAGCTCCTCCCCGCCGTCTGCTGCACTGGCCACCTCCTCGCCGGCGTCACCTGCTTCACCGCCGGCGGTGGCGCCACAAAACACCGGGAAAGAAGGAGCAATGGCATTTTCGTAATAAAAATTTGACTCGCTCCTGACTCGAGTCAAATTTACGAAATAAATTTTAAAAATAAAATATAATAAAATAAAAACTTGACTTGCTCCTGACTCTCAAGTTAATTTTATAAAATAATTTTTTAAAATAAAATAATCTAAAATAAAAATTTGATTCGCTCCCCGCTGACGCCGCTGCTTGCCGACCACCTCCCTGCCGCCACCCACACCCTGCCCCTATTTCTATTACCAAAATACTCTCCCCTATTTCCGATTAAGTAAAATTTTTATTACAATTTTACCCTCCCGTGTTCCCCCCCCGCTCTCTCTCGCCGCGCCACCCCCTGTCGGCGAGTTCGTGCCACCCCCTGCCGGCGACCTTGCCGCCAGCAGCGCGTTGGCCAACAATGTCGCCGCCTCGGGGCTGGATAGGCTTGTTGGGAAATGTGCGGCCCCAGTTTCGTGTAGGACCGAATAAAGTTTTTATTACAAAATTATTTTATTTTTTAAATTTATTTCATAATATTGAATCGATCTCGTGCGAGATCGAATCAAATATTTATTATAAAAAAATTTTATTTTTTTATTTATTTCGTAATATTGATTCGATCTCGTGCGAGATCGAATCAAGTATTTATTTATTATAAATTTTTTTTATTTATTTATTTCTTAATGGCGGCGGGCAGGGGCCGACGGCGGCTGGCAGGGGCGGTGACGGGAGGCTGAAAGTGGGTGGGGGGGGGGGGGAGGGAGGGATGGGGTGGGTTGATTGTGGACCGTTGGATTAGATCCAACGGTCCACAATAGGGATTGGGTGCGAGATCGAATCATGTGCGGGACCGAGTCAAGTTTTTATTACAAAATAACTTTATTACTAAATAAATTTTTATTACAAAATAAATTTTAAAAAAATAAAATAATTCCGTAATAAATTATTTTAACTCGAGTCCGATTAAGTAAAATTTTTATTACCAAAATACTCTCCTCTATTTCTTCCTCATTTTTTTGGCGCGCCACCCCCTGCCGGCGAGATCGTACGAGATCGAATCAAGTATTTATTATAAAAAAAATTATTTTTTTTATTTATTTCATAATATTGACTCGATCTCGTGCGAGATCGAATCAAATATTTATTATAAAAAAATTATTTTTTTAAATTTATTTCGTAATATTAACACGAGTCAGGACCGAGTAAAGTTTTTATTACGATTTTACCCTCCCGTGTTCCCCCGCTCTCTCTCGCCGCGCCACCCCACCTCCGGCGACGTCGCCTCCGGCCACCTCGCCGCCGGCCGTTCGCTGGCAACACTGTCGTCGCGTCGCCCGCGGGGGCTAAGGGCCGCGGCTTGGGGGAGGGGCCGCGCCTGCGGGCGGGGACGGGGGCGACGCGTCTGTGGGTGGGGATGGGGGCGATGCTTCTGCTGGCAGGGGCGGGGGGTGCGCCGCGGCGCCGGGCGAGGGAGGGGGGCCGCGGCTGGCCCGGGCAGGGGGGAGTGGTGAGGGGGAAACGCGGTGGGCGGGGGGGGGGGCCGCGGCTGCGGGCAGGGGCTGGGGCGGATGGTGGCGGCCGGGGGAAAAAACGGAACCGAGATCGGGCCGAGGGCGGTGGGTGGCTGCGAGCAGGGCCGGGGCCGAGGGCGGGACGGGGTTGGGGGGTGCCGGGCTGGGCCGGGCAGCAGCGGAATCCGGCAGGACGCGGCGGAATCCGGCGAGGGGCGGAATCCGGAAGAGAAACAGGGAGGGGGGGAAAAACGAAATTTTATTTTGGGCCGTTGGATTTCGATCCAACGGCCCAAAAACAAAAGCGCTGTCTGCGCTGCCAAAACACGGCAGCGCAGCACAGTGCGACTCGTGTTTCTATCTCCAATTGGTATGGATATAATGAGTAGAGGAGTGCATAAGGGTAGTAGGGTCATTGTAGGCATTTGAATGGGTTGGGCCGGAGGGAGACAACAGGAACATGGGCCTGTAGAACTGGGGATAAAACAGGGGATCGCAATTGTAACGGGGAATATTGTGGAATGAAAATTGGATTTCGTCTTTGTTTTGTTTTCTCCGAATTCGGTTCCGTCTTTCGAGGGAAACAGAGGCATCTAGACGCCTCTCTGTTCCTTTGTTGTGTTGATTTCTAGGTCCTTCATCCATTGTTGTTGCTGTTCCCATGGTGCCGGCAAAGCAGGGTAGTCGACAGGGCAAGGGAAAAGAGGTCCTCTCTGGTGCTGGTGAGGAAGAACATACTAATTTGGTATCAGAGCCTGGCAAGGGAAGTACCAATCCTATTCCCAATCTTGACGAATTGTCTCAAATTAGGAAGATCCAAGATCATTTAATTACTGTTGTTGCTGATATATCTGCTAAGTTCGATTTGTTATTGCAATCAAGAATGGAAAGGGTGGGGAATAGGATGAATCCTGATTATCAGGAGCGAATAGGGACGTCATACCCTAGGGTTCTTGCATTTGGGTTGGATATAAATGATCAAACGCAGGGGAATCGGAAAAATCTCCACAGGGAAGAGCAGGCACTGTTATTGGGTGGTCGAAATCAGCAAGGACTACTTGGAATGGAGGTGCCGACCATGTCTTCAGGTGGAAGATCTCATCAAGATCGACCCAAATCAGAGGAGAGTGGCGGGATGGTCGGGAATGTGTTTGACAAAATGCCTACGGAGGACTGCTTGAAGGGTTCTAAGTTGAGTTTTCCTAAATTCGATGGTGCAAAGGATCTCATCTCCTGGTTCAGCAAAGTAGAGAAAATTTTCAAACTGCACAATGTTCATGAGGCATTGCAAGTTGAACTAGCAAGTTTTCACTTGGAGGACGGTGCCCAAATCTGGTTCGATATGCTGCAACAACATCATGAAATGGCTTCTTGGGAGCAGCTGAAGGAGGCCATGAACCTGCAGTTTGGTCCATCCGATTATGAAGACTTTTATGGAGATCTCACCCGATTAACTCAAGAATCTTCAGTCCAGGATTACACGGTTCGATTCAACAGATTGGCAACAAGGGCTGGCCACATGACAGAAAAGTAGAAGATCAGCAGCTTCACCTGTGGTCTTAGTCCTCAATTGAGAATGGAGGTGAAGGCTAGGAAACCCGAGACCTTGTTGGATGCTCAGGGTTTGGCCAGGCACTTAGAGCGTCATGTGAATCAGAGGTCCCACGCACCAGGAAGATCAGTAGCCAAGAATTATCAATACACAGCTGGTCAATATAACAAGGGCAGCAGTTTGGGATCTGGCAAGGGGGAAGTTGAGGTTTTAGCAGATCTACGCCCAAAGGAACCTGCTATGGGAAGGAAGTTTAGTGTTAAACAACTGCAAGAAATGAAGGAGGCTGGATTATGTTTCAAGTGTGATGAGAAGTTCGTCCCTGGACACAAGTGCAAGAGATTGTTTGTGATCGAAGTGGTGAGGGAAGAGGATGAATCAGAACAAGAGGACAATGAGCAGGATTGGGATTCCATAACTCCAGCAATCTCTATTAATGCATTGACTAGTGCATCGACTACTAACACTATGAGAATGTTGGGGAGAGTGAGAGGACATCAGGTAATCGTGTTGATTGACTCAGGGAGCTCACACAATTTTGTGAAGGCCAGTTTGATCAACAAATTGAAGCTACCGGTGGAAACAAACAAGGGAATAAAGGTCCAGTTGGCCAATGGAGAGAAGCTGAATTGTGGGGGCAAGTGTGAGGGTGTTGAACTTGAGCTTCCAGGGTACAAGACAACAACCGAATTCTTTATACTCCAGCTGGAAGAAGTTGATATTGTTCTAGGCATTCACTGGCTAAAGACGTTGGGATCAATACTTTGGAACTTCCAATCACTTACAATGTCTTTTACAGAAAATGGGAGAACCATAGAGTTACAGGGTCAGCTTGGTCCCCCAAATCAGTTGTGTGGTAAGAAGCAACTATCTCATTTGTTCAAGAAAAGGAAACAAGGGCTGTTGATGAATTTACAGCTGGTGGACAGTGGAAGCTTACAGCAGTTCGAGCCATCTTTATCAAAGTTACAAGAGGAACAACTGGACAAATTACTACAAGCGTTTGAAACAGTTTTTCTTTACCAAAGAGTCTACCCCCAAGGTGAATGCATGATCATCATATAAATCTGAAAGAAGGAACACCACCGGTTGCAGTCAAGCCTTATAGATATCCCTACTTCCAAAAGAATGAGATAGAGAAACAAGTACAAGATTTACTCGAGGCTGGGGTAGTGCAACCCACATCGAGTCCATATTCAGCTCCCGTATTATTGGTCAAAAAGAAAGATGGAAGTTGGAGAATGTGTGTGGACTATAGAGCTCTCAACAAGGTGACTATTAAGGACAAATTTCCCATTCCTAATATTGATGAACTTTTGGATGAATTACATGGAACAACCTACTTCTCCAAGCTGGATTTGAGATCAGGATATCATCAAATACGGATGCATGGGGTTGACGTCGAAAAGACAGCTTTTTGCACTCATCATGGACATTATGAATTTAAAGTCATGCCTTTCGGATTATCTAATGCACCCTCAACCTTCCAAGCTTTAATGAATGAGGTATTTGGCCCTTATCTTAGAAAATTTATATTAGTTTTCTTTGATGATATTCTCATTTACAGCAAAAGTTGGGAGGAGCATCTTCACCACATTGAGTTGATTTTGAAAGAACTATTAGCACATGAATTATATGCAAGGAAGGATAATTGTTCTTTTGCTTTACATCAAATTCAATATTTGGGTCATGTTATTGCATGTGATGGAGTTAGTGTGGACAAGGACAAGATTGCAGCCATCGAGAATTGGCCAACACCCAAGTCGATCAAAAGTATAAGGGGTTTCTTGGGATTAGCAGGGTATTACCGGAAGTTTATCAAGGGATTTGCAGATATTGCTTCTCCCTTATCTGATTTGCTGAAAAGAGACTCTTACCATTGGGATCAGTTAGCAGAAAATTCTTTCCTCAGTTTGAAACAAGCCCTAACGACTGCACCTGTTCTTGCTTTGCCTAACTTTACTATTCCCTTTGTGATTGAGTGTGATGCAAGTGGAGGTGGATTAGGTGCTGTTTTGATGCAAAACAATCACCCCGTGGCTTTCTTCAGTAAGGTATTAAGTGGAAGGAACTTATCATTGTCTACTTATGAGAAGGAGATGATGGCTTTAGTATTAGCTGTCTAGAAGTGGCGTCATTACTTGTTGGGGCGGACATTTATCATTTGGACTGATCACTCTAGTCTCAAGTTCTTATGGGACCAGAAAATCCACACAACAGCTTAGCAAAAATGGTTAGTAAAGTTGTTGGGTTATGATTTCGTCATTGAATACAAACCAGGAAAAGAGAACAGGGTAGCAGACGCTTTGTCGAGATAGCATGAAAAAGAATCCATTGCCGCTCTTGATGACACAATGAAGGACAAGGATTCTTGTAACACCCCGTTTCGGCTCACCCGTGAACCGACCCAGAAATGTCACCGACGACCGAACCATTCGCTAATCTACTAGATTCGGTTAAGCCGACCCGGATCTACCCTCGGCATCTCAAGATGGAGATGCAAATATGAAATGCATGAATGGGAATAATTGGATTCTAACGGAGTCCTACATGCATGCCATGACGTGCAAGCAAAGACAAGACAAAACAATAAATGAGAAACTAAAAGAAAATATATACTACTACGAAAAAATGGACAAAGTTTCCCCTAAAAGTGCAATAGGGGCCAACCTGTCCATAACAAGGGTATATAAATATTTTATCAAAATACGATAAAACATAACAATCTACCATGGCATTCAATCACTATCTCATTCGTTTTCACCTGAGCCGAGTCTGAACTCCAAGGCTCCCTGCTCATTCACATCTATCCATTCATTTCATAACAGGCAATTCATCAAGACAAAAACATTCTAATAATCATTCACACAGCATTAAACAAACATCATTATACATTACACGCGGCAGGTACATGTGTGCACGGTTCTGTGCTGCTCCTCCGCAGTCCCGACAGATTTCATCGCTCGCATTCCTCACCTACATATATATAGAAAAACCGTCAGTAATGAGTGTTACCGGCCCGAAAAATAACTAATATCAATCTGGCACAGGAGAGCAAACTCTCATGTTGAATGAAAACCATATACTTCCTCAAGAACTCTCATTAGGGCACATATGGGAGCCGTCGCCCTCAAGTCGACAGCGTCCCCTTTCTTTCTCATTCTCATACGTTGGCCATTTCTCTATCGCTTCTCGCATCAAATCTCATTCCTTTTCGCCCTCTGCACCTTCCATATTACTCCTAGCCTTGAGCACGAAGGCCGAGCACTCTCAGGTAGTCACCTTTAGTGCCCTTTGAACCACAAGTCTAGACATGCGCTGCATTGCAGTACCCGTAAACCTCCACACTTCTCCGGGTTTGAGGAACTTAAAGGTGGAGTTGTCCGGATCCTTCGGGAACGAAGTGGGTTCTCCCCAGCTCCAGAGCCCCCTCTTCCGAGCACACGCCCTATCTGAAGGCGTGGCCATCAGTAACCCTCATTCTATCTCTCACCGAAAACGTAAAAACTATATATATATAGGCCTGAGTTGGGATTTATACAATAGGCCCGAAGGCAACTTGTGAGTGGATCTTAATTTCGAAAACTGACTCGAGGGATCTCATCCTTGAGGGTTATTAATCCAAACAAAATTGTTGGCTAAATGGCCCGAGTTAAGTGGGATCCGATAAAATGCCACTTAACATCGTCCTGCACATGATAAATCAAATACACAATAGAGTAACGTAAAACAGAGAACGAGTCCTAAACGGACCTGGTAGAAGCTCCAAACGGGTCCACGCGCCTAGGCGGCGATCTCCTACACTGTACCTACACAATCAAGCTAAAAACTAACGCCGCATGATGAATCACACATCCTATAGCATGCACACACAATCAACACAATCACGCATCAATCAACACACATCAACCTATATCAATTCTAACAAGTCTACTTAGGCTAGTTTGCATTAGATCATGATCATGACCTAGTTACCCTAATTAGTTTCTTAGCCTCCATTTTTAACACCACTCAATCAAACAAATTTCATATTTTATCCTTAATCAAATCTACATTTATATATATTATTATAACACACAATTCACCAATCCTAGCATGCAATTCTAATAATCAATACTTTCAAATAATTAAGTTAAAATAAATTATACCTCGCATCGTCGAAAATCGGCGACGGCTAGGGTTTTCGTTTCGTGGCTTGAAACTCAAATTCAGCACCTAGCGGCATCCGAAGTCCGATCAGATTGGATCGGGTGCTTTCTGTCGGCAGTTTTTCGGCGGATTCCGGCGGTTTTTCGGCGATGTTTCGGGACGGGGCAATCAGGGGTCTATCGGCACCAGCTCGACGAGCTTGGTCCAATGGTGGTGTCAATCAGGCGTAGCCGGGGCGGCGATGGCTGTCGGCGACGGCGTCCAAAATGGGTGATGGCGGCGGCGTGCTCCGATCGGGGCTACGGCCGGCCTCGACGGCGGTCGGGATGATGGGGAAACGTCGGCGACGGCGAGGGGGTGGTCGCCGGGGTCACAGCGGCAGCGGCGCGGCCCGGATGGCGGCGAATCGACGAGGGACGGCGTCGCGGCTTGTGGGGCAATTCCGGCATCGTGGCGGCGAGACGATGGCCGGGGTGGGTCTTGGCGGCACGGCGGAGCGGGGCGGTGTTGATCGGCGGCAGCGCGGCATCGACAGCGGCGCACGAGCACAAGGCGGCAAGGGTTTTGGGAGGGTAGGTGTCGGGAGGGAGAAAATACCCTCAATGGCAAACTCGTAAATAAGTATTGACTCGATTCCTACTCGAGTTAAAATAATAACTAGTTCGCAATAAATTCTAAAAAAATCTAGAAAAATATGGGAAAATCCCGTAAAATCAGACGAACACAGCAACATCCAAATGATATGTTCTATAACTAATAACCCACCCAAAATCCCTATATCGGGTCCTAATTAGTCATTCGGCCCTAAAAATATTCTACGATCAAATAAAATAACAATCAATACTGCATACCTCCATATACTTGATAACCCATTTTTCATCATCTTTTTGACGTTATCATCGTATACTTGAGCATACATGACCCTCATCGCTCATAATTCACAGCTGGCCTCAACTCAGCTCGCGGTCCATGAAGTTGACTCGACTCGAACCGACTGGTTTGCTCCTGTAAAACTCTGATTCGAGTCACGGGTTATACAATTCTACCTCTTTAGCAGCGATTTCAGTGGTAATACCATGATGGATCGAGGTAATTAAACAAGCTTATTCTTCCAATGAGCAACTATCAAAGCTGCGATAGCAATGTGCTGACAACAACCTTTCTCCAAACTGGACCTTGAAGGATGATCTTCTCTTTTACAAGAATAGAATTTATTTGAATTCCCACATCGATGTCATACCTATCATTCTAAGAGAATTTCATGATGGGGCTCATGAAGGTATCCAGAAAACTTTAAAGAGGTTGAGAGCAGTCTTTTATTGGTCAAGGATGCATAAAGATGTTGTGGCTCATTTGCAAAATTGTGATACTTGACAACGATTTAAAAGCTCCACCTTAGCTCCAGCAGGTTTATTACAACCTCTGCCCATACCACAACAAATATGGACTTCTATCAACAAGGACTTCATTAGTGGATTGCCTAGAAGCAACGCAAAGGATGGCATTTTTGTGGTGGTGGACAGAATTTCCAAATATAGCCATTTCATTCGCATTGCTCATCCTTTCACAGCTAAAATAATTGCTAACTTGTTCTTCGAGGAAGTTTTCAAGCTCCATGGAATGCCATCTTCTATAGTTTGTGATAGGGACCCAACTTTCACAAGCTCCTTTTGGAATGAGTTGTACCGATTGCAGGGTGTGGTATTTATGTAACGACCAGGCCCAAAGTGCAACGTAATAGGCCTAAGTCATTTCTTTAAAATGGTTAACCCAAGTTAAAGATCTATAGTCCATTCTCACTTATAAATAAGATCTTCTCATAGTAGGTATTAGATGTAGGACTAAGTTGAGGGATCTCACAATCCACCCACCTTAGGAAATTTTGTCCCCGAAATGCCATTACTTGACCCGTTGCTAGCCCAAGCCCACGACCTTTCTGGCCCGTGACTAGCAGCCCATTGCTAGCCCCAGCCCACGACCGGCAGCCTAGCCAACATCCCTAATCTAGCCCACCATCCAACATGGAACCAGGTTGCTCTGATACCACCTATAACGACCCGAACCAAAGTGCAACGTAATGGGCCTAAGTCATTTCTTTAAAATAGTTAACCCAATTTAAAAATCTATAGCCCATTCTGTAAAACCCACGATTCGAGTTAGGGTTTTATATTCAGAACCGGTCGGGTCGACCGTTATTTTTCGAGTTGAGTCAGTTTCAGGACACGTGTACCGAGCCGACGCCGGTCGCGTGTATGAGCTATGAGGGTCATGCGTACCCAAGTATATGATGATAACGTCATGAACACAGCAGAACAGAATGAGTTATCAGATATATGAGAGTATGTCAGTCATTTTTTTTATTATTATTTTTATATATAATGGATCGTAGAATTAGTTTTAGGCCGTTTATCGCGTTAGGACGCGTTACGGGCATTTTGGGTGGGTTGATAGTTCTAGAGCATATCATTACGATGTTTGGTATTTGTTTGATTTTACGGGATTTTTCCTGATTTTTATGAATTTTTTTAGGATTTAATACGACTTAGTTATTATACTTGACTCGAGTCGGAGACGAGTCAAGTAATATTTACGAGTTTGCCACTACACACACCCTCGACTTTTTCCTTTCTTCTTCCCCAAACCCTCGCCCGCGCTGCCCCTGTTCGCGCGCCACCGCCGCCGCTGTCGTTACATGGTGAAATGATAAGTTACATGATGAGATTATTAGTGAATGAAGTGATCTAATGAGATGAATTGTGTATGAACAT
>JAURVB010014541.1:0-17257 GCA_033002965.1 Piper betle | reverse complement strand
GCCAACCCTAAGTGTGATCATATATAATTAACTCAACCTTCATGATAGACCACACTTAGGGTTGGCATTAAGTCGAGCTAGTTCGAGGGCATGGATTCTATTCCGCCATTTCACACTACCGTATTCTATACCGAAATGCTTTTGTTAAGGCCATTTATCTATTAACTACCTAAATTTCTAGTTAGAACATGAGTGTCGAGGCTTGTTCGCTAAATGCCCGTTGACCTCCAACTCGAATAGTTTCATCTCGAGTTTATTATATTTATTAAAAACTTTTTATATATTTATGTATCTTATATTTACATATTTATATATTTATGCAAAAAGCTATAAAATATCCTAATTTAAACTCCAAAAGGGTACAAATTCAAATCTTTCTGACCCAAGAACAACCAAAAGCCTTCCAGCCTGACTCGAACCAAAATCGGGGCAGAAACGAGCAAGCCGAGCCCAAGTTGGTCCAAATTTGCTTAATTTAAGTGTTAATTATACTTTCTTGTGTTAAATCACTTGTTTCTTTCCCTATTTACAGGTGAAGCAGGCGCACTCAGATTTCAACAAAAAAATAATCTTACATGACCACTGCACTGTTGTTATAGAATAATACTATTTGCCCCAAAGCTCTAGTTTCATCTCCATATATCTTTTGAAAATGAACCTTGTTTGTGCATGCATGTTCTTATATAAAATGCACATGATTGCTATAGGTAGAGGAGGTTTAGTGAGCCCTACTGTTAATGGAATCTTGGCTCATGCAACATCACTGCTATTTTTTCATGGCAGCTTTGTCGGTGCAATCATCTCCAATCCTTTGCTATTTGTCAAAAGTTGAACTCTAATACTTGTAGTTTAAACATGTCTTGAATTGTTAATAAGCTTCAACAAAGCCAGTTAGGTTTGTTGCCTCATGCAGGTAAACAACACCTACTAGAAGATGCCTCCCTTTCTCTGGGGCTTGGCTCATGCAACATCACTGCTATTTTTCATGGCGGCTTTGTCGGTGCAATCATCCCCAATCCTTCGCTATTTCTCAAAAGTTGGACTCTAGCACATGTAGTTTAAACATGTCTTGAATTGTTAATAAGCTGCAACAAAGCTGGTTAGGTTTGTTGCCTCATGCAGATAAACAAAACCTACTAGAAGATGCCTCCCTTTCTCTGGGACTTGAATCTGACCAAACCTTTCCCTCACATTTTGGTTGGGGTGGAAATTGGGTTTGCTCAAAATTAGTGCATAAACAAGTCATTAGTTGCAGGCCGGTGTTTTAAAGAAAGAAGAAGTTTCTTTTTATGTAGAGCAAGTACATGGTTTTGTTGACAAATCTGCTTAAATCTGACCACACCTTCCCCTCACATTTTGGTTGTAGTGGAAGGGTTTGCTCAAAATTAGTGCATAAACAAGTCATTAGTTGCAAGCCGGTGTATTAAAGAAAAAAGAAGTTTATTTTTATGCAAGGCAAGTACATGGTTTTGTCGACAACTCTGCTTAAATAAAGGCACAAAACCAAGTCAAACTGTACACGCTGTACTAAAAAATGTAAATCCTGTCATATTAGCTGGTAAACAATTAAGCCTTGCTACCCATATTGTTTGATCTTTGAAATTTTTTAGCTGCCCAGCGATTCGAAATGAAACAGAAAAAAGAAAATGAGGTAATGGAATGACAATGCATGCTAGAGTAGTTTCTTGATCAAGCTCATTGATCATCATAAATGGACGTTACTTTCGGATCATGATCATCAGAACATTGGCATTGACAGTATGATGTTGAAGGACAGTGCATTTTTAGAATAGTTTGTACAAACAATTTTGCTGTGAAAATGATCCTTTCAGGCCTCTGCTTGCATTTTTTCGCATTCTTCCCATATCGGTTGAAATAGAACCGAAGATAGATATCTCTCGCCAAAGCTAGGGAAAACCACCTGCACAGCCGATTATTGACTTAAGCAAAAGTTTTTCATTTGGTAGCAGGATCGTCAAAGTTAGTTTCTTTCACTCCATTTTTACATGGGTTTTGTTTCATCCATTTGAACATGAGAGCAAATTAAAAAGCCAAGAAAGTTTGTAGATAATGTTGATAATCAAGCTTAGCAAAATGTTCATCACTTTGAGGAGTAACACATACAGCAATAAGTTTTCCAGCATTCTCTGGTCTTTTTGCCACTTTGATTGCAGCAGCAGCTGCTGCACCAGATGAAATGCCAACCTACATACAAAGCCCAGCCATGAAGCAAAAAATCTGCGTCTATCTCTCTAACTTTAGTTCATCAGTTTTTGGAAGATAAAATTGACAGAAGTAATTATGTGAGAGCTCACCATTAGGCCTTCATGGAGTGCCAACTGCCTAGCAGTTTCCACAGCTTCATCACTTGAAATCTGAATTGAGCAACGGATGAAATAAAATCATTGCTTCTTATACACCAATGTCTATGAGGAATTCTTCCTGGGTTTTATGTTCTTTTTAAATGTATTTGAAAGAAACAGATGGAATAAAACTCTGCTGGATAAGATGTAAATGATCATAATACTATTCAAATCTCGTGCTTCCCGAGCATCTGTTCCACCTTATAAGTTGTAGGCAAGCAATACTATCCATCCACCTTCTTCTTACTTCCATGATATTATCTTCATAAAATAGAATCATGGAGCTTGATCCTATTAACAATTCCTTGTTGATCTATTACTGCTGTAAGAACAAACCTCCAATATTTCATCGACAACTTCTTGATCTAAATTTTCTGGAATCAATCCTGCTCCAATACCTTGTATCTTGTGAGGACCTTCATTCAAAAATAGCTAATTATCAAAAGATAAAGAACCACAATGCAGGGTAACAAGAGAGACAACAAAAAATGCTGCTTTAGGTTATTGACAGTAAGGATGGAACAATTGCTTTGTAAAAAAAAAAAAGTGTATGGAACAGGTGTTACATTGATTCCAAGCAGGCAATGCTCAGGGTAATTTCACAAAAGTAAGAATCAAATTTTTTTATTTTTTTGGATAGTGAAAGTTATTACCAGGCTTTCCACCCGAAAGTACGTTGCTTTCGGCGGGTTCAATACCAATAACCTGCATAATTAAATGGAGAAAGCAAACTGTATGCATGAACCAAGAATTTCTGTCTGAATTATTGCTTGTGTATGTAAAAAATAAAACCTAGCAAATACTTTAAATTTTGACGGTTTTACCAATTGTCTAATATTTCAACAAATTACATTACCTTTATGTTTGGCTTATTTTCCTTCAAAAATTGTCCTACCCCAGAAATAGTTCCACCAGTTCCAATCCCAGCTACAAGTATGTCAACCTTGCCTCTTGTATCTTCCCAGATTTCTGGCCCTGTTGTCTCATAGTGTATCTGCATAAAATAGATGAACACTATAAACTCCATACAACATTGCTTTTATATGTTAAATTTCGATTACATATTTCTTCTTCTACCTTTGGGTTAGCTGGATTGACAAATTGTCCAAGCATGTAACCATTGGGAGTATTCTTCGCAATCTGTTCAGCCAGCCGAATTGCAGCAAGGGCGCCCTTTGCTGCATCTGTAAGGATGAGCTATGCACCGAATGCCTTCAGAAGAACTCGCCTTTCCAAGCTCATAGAAGCAGGCATTATCAAAATCAACTTGTATCCTTTTGCAGCAGCAATGGAGGCTAATGCAATGCCAGTGTTTCCAGCAGTAGCTTCTACCAGTGTACTCTTTAACATACCAGCCAGAAAATAAGAATCAACTAACACTAAACAGGAATCATAGAACACATAACAAATCTTTGATTTTAGTTTCATGTTGGTACTTCAAAATTTTTTTGATAAATATTAGAAATCCCCATTTTCCACCTTTCCTGGTGTAATTAGTCCCTTCTGCTCAGCATCTGCTATCATACTGTAGCCTATCCTGAAGATCAAATGAAAGGAGATAATCATGCTTTAATCCAATGCCCATCACACAAAATCCATTTTTATATCGTGTAGTACTTCTAGAGAACAGATTATACCTGTCTTTTACACTACTACACGGCCCCATGGTTTCAAGTTTTGCAGCAATTTTTGCAACTGTCCCTTCTACAATGTTTTTCAAATAAACCATTGGCGTGTTTCCAATTAGCTGTTGTGAAAAAAACACCCTATGAAATTACAAAACCATGTAGTCTATCTGGCCTGACAGTGAAATCAAGAAATCTCTTTTTTTTTTCAAAAAAAATGAAAAAGAAAAACGAATACAAACTTTTATATGAATTATTTCCAAGCCAATATTAATGATAATTTGAGTTAACAATTAAGCCATTTAACTCCTTGTCATTAGATCAAAAGTAGCAACTAAACCCTGATGGCTTTTGTGAAATGTTCCCTGATATCACCAACAAAATCATCAGACCAAAAACAACACAAAAAGGAAAGAACCAAGATATTTTCAGGTATCAACAAACATTAAACAGCGGTGATCAACACTATTGGCTAATGCAAGAAAAAGATACCTACTTTGGAGCATATTAGGTAGAATAACTATCAAAAAACCAGAGTTGACAGCTTATGAGTTCACCTGGGAGACATCTTGAGCAATGTTCAGACCTTCCATCCCGGAGACGGCCTTGCAGACGATGCTGGCAGAGGAAGAAGGCCCATGTAGGCTTCCCCAGCTGATGACAATCTTCTGTTTCAAGGAAGAACAAGACCCAAGTTTGCTTCCCCAGTTCACAGTCTTCCGGTTCAAGGAATGACAGGAAAATGAGGATGAGTGAGTGTAGCGTGAAGAAGCCATTGACTCCGATCCAATTCCAGCCCTCTTTCTAGGCACAAGAGCTTGGGGTCTAATAAGGATGACACCATATAAGATCTTTTTGTAGATTTGTTTGTCTTATACCCAGAAGAGAGCTAACACTTACTGTGGTAGTTTATCTCATTCCAAGACAGATACAGAGAGGCAGACAAGATGACAAAAGCCTACCTTCCTTGACTTTCTTTTTGTTTATAGTTTGTTTGCTAACTTTGCGGCCTAAGAGGATTGATTTAATTGGATTGAGGAAACTATAATATAATCCACATGAAGTTGGGTATCATTTTACCATCAGTACTCAAACAACTATAGTAGCTTTAGATTAACAACATCGCAAAATTGCTAAGAACTTCAAATTCAAGAATCTAGAGTTTGTACAAATTCAAGATTATATAATACCTAACACCTCAGATAGTGAATTGAACAACGTGGAATTAAGCTGTGAAATGGTAAATTTTTATCAATTGAATCTAATTATTGTGCTATGAGCAACTATTGTGGCTTCAGATCATTAGTATGCAATCCAAATGAACTTGAACATCTTCAAATAGATAAAAATGCACAATTAAGAACAAGTGAATAAATAATAATTTATATAATCATCTGACGAACAACTTTTGATTACAATCCAAATGAAGCATCTTCCTTCCAAAACTTCAAACAAAGAATATTGATTGGATCAACTATACCGCCCCCCAGTTACACACAATCAACAATCACCCCATAAATTCCAAAAACCTTTCCTTTCTCCTTCACACACATCTTCCTAATTCTTGACTTAGGAAACAACTGTAAAACGGTATTTTATATCAAATGAATCTTATATATTGTGCAGGAACAACTATTAAGAACTTAGAACATCTTCAAATAGATAGCAAGCCTTCAAATTATAAATTGCACAATTCAGAACAAGTGAAGAAGCTGTAAGTGAGCATAAAGTAGTATGATCCATTGCACAAGCCAAAATATCAAAAAAGGCATCAGCGACCCCCCTTCTTCGAAAACCTGTCAACAACCACCTCACACCATAAATTCCAAAAATCTTTCCTTTCTCCTTCACACACATCTTCCTAATTCTTAACATAGGAAACAACTGTAAAACGGTATTTTATATCAAATGAATCTTATATATTGTGCAGGAACAACTATTAAGAACTTATAACATCTTCAAATAGATAGCAAGCCTTCGATAAATTGCATAAATTACACAATTCAGAACAAGCGAAGAAGCTGTAAGTGAGCATAAAGTAGTATGACCCATCACATGAACAACAACTTTTCATTGCACAAGCCAAAATATAAAAAAGGCTTCAACGACCCCCCACTTCTTCCAAAACCTGTCAACAACCACGCCGACCGACCCCCCCCCACTCCCCCACAACAACAAACCATCATAGCTCCAAACAGAGAATATTGAATCAAAGAACACACATGTCAGTAACAGAAACTCAACAACACTTCCTACTACGAGAATGCAGAATTAAGAAACAAATAGATAACACACAAATTGAACAATGTAGAATTAAGTAACAACTGTAAAACGATTATTTATTATCAAATGAATCTTTCCATTGCACATGAACTAATGAACTTGAACATCTTCAAATAGACGACAAGAAGAAGCTGTCTTTGATAAAATTGTACAACTAAGATCGTCGGGTGAACAAGTGTAAAACAGTAATTTATATTATATCGTCGGATGAACAACTTTTGATTACAAAATCAAAGATATCAAAAAAGTAAAAGGCTTCATACAAGAAGAATCACCCTTCTTCCAGAACCCACCACAAACCATGCATGCCCATATAGACTTGCAACAAACAAAGAATATTGAATCAAAGAAGAACACATCTTTTTTAGTAACAACAAAGCCACCACCACCACCACCCCATCTTCTCAGACCTGGAACGGCCACGGCCAGTCCCCATCGTGCTCCTCCTGCACCTTCGCACTCCTCTTCATCGCACCACCATCCCTCTCCACATACGAGTAGTACCTCAACACAAAAGCCATGGCCAGCACCACCCACTCCAAGCAGAAGATGAGCACGCCGAGCCCGCCGGCCAGCTTCAAGATCACCGACCCGTCCTCGCTCCTCACGTACGACCTGAGGCTTCCCAAGAAGTCGCCGGTCCTGGTGAACACCAGCACCGCGACGGAGCCCTGGAAGATGGCCGTGAGCACGGTGGCGACCATGTGCACGGCGTACCAGCGGCCCCTGCCTGCGGTGGCGGCGTGGCAGCCGAAGACGGCGCCGGCGATGGTGAGGACATGGAGGAGGATGAGGAAGAAGCCGCAGGCGGAAGGGATGAGGCGGAGGGAGAGGGTGAGGAAGATGCAGCTCGAGGCGGCGCCGAGGAGGATGTAGTTGCAGAGCAGGAAGAGCTTGTGGACGTGGTAGGACGTCGGCGAAGACGACTCCGACGCCGGCAAGGACTGCATCGACATACCCATAACTTCGAATCCGATCGATTGAATCTTTCGCAGAATCGAATTTGCAGAGATTGGAAGGTTTTCTTGGAGAAGAAGGTGAAGGGGTGGCCGTGTCTATTTGAAGGAGGGGGTGCAATTCGACCGTTGGGAAAGGCAACGGCTAGTTTATTATAATAATAATAATAATAATAATATTATTATTATTATTATTATTGTTATTATTAGTATTATTATTAGTATTATTATTAGTATTATTATTATTAGTATTATTTTAAAAAAATGTGATTAAGTTAATTGAAATATTTGGTTATAATAACTAATTTGTGTGTGAGAGGGTTGCGTTGTGCGCGTGTGTGTGCGTGTTTATTATTATCTTTATATAATAATGTGATGTAAAATAAGCTATCATGTACAGTAACTTAGCATGATGTGGGCCGTAGTGACATAATTAATATGTGGCATTTTAGGGGATGAACATGGTGGGAAAACAGATGTTAGATCAATAAAAAGGTTAATCCATGATCATTAAATTAAATTATCTTGTCGATTACCTTGTTTTTTTTTTTTGGGTCAAAGCATGTATGTAAATTAATGTTATGAATCACGTTAAAGTTGTAACATTTTCCTCGTGAAAATTGTGACATTAGTGATTAAAAATAGGATTATCAGATTATGTAATGCTGTGTGTTCTTTTCCGAAGGCCATTGGCACAATAGGAATCTATTTCATAATGTTAGCTTGATAAATTTGTTCTTAATTATCGTCAATTTGGTGTGACAATATTAAATTTTAAAATGCAAATAAGACTGCAAGACCCAATAATGTGATGCCATATAAACATTTTTTTGGTTATTCCTACTTGAAATTTCTCAATTTCCCATCACATGTAGTTGACTACTTTCATTTGATTCGATCCTGCAGCCGGTTTTCATCTAAATTTTAATGCTTATAATAAGCACACATTAAATTTAATGAATTTCAAGACTACATGAATAATAACATGAAACTTGTAATTTTTTAAGCAATCATGTTGAAAGTTTACGAGCGGCATGCAGTTCTTTTTTAAAATGATCTCTTAATGATTCAGTCAGACATGTTTTTTTCTTAAATGTTTCTAATTAACCTCACTTGAATACTCCTCAGAATCTAGATATCATGTGTATAAATAAAATAAGAAGTCACTTTTTATAACCAGCATGCACCGAATTTAAACTATTAATGTTCATAAATAATGTAATTCATGACATGGAAAAAAATCATTAAAATTTACAAATTAAATTACGTACCAATTAGTTTGTACTAAGTGCAAGTTCTTTTCAGAACATCTCTCACACACGGAAGTTGGATTTAACATTAATGCTAAAGAAGGGTAATTAAATTATGAACTTCAAAATTCCATGTAAAATGCATAGCTTTTAATGCTAGCAGGTTGCAAGTTGATTACATGACTTGCATTTTGTTTGTAAATGAAGAAACGCTCTGCGAAGATTTAAACAAAATTCAATTATAAATGTTTCATTCTAAAATACTTCTCAAAGTTTAGGTGTCAAATATAGATACGATTCTATTTTTAAAATGTAAAATACTAGTCTTGCTTCCAAATTTCATTTTGAGAACTCACGTTATTCTTATGTGTGAGATCCATCAACGTAGTCTTACATTTAATATTTATTAGGATAAAATCTTGTTTATACTTGAGAATGAATTATAGATCTTAAATTTAATTAATCACTTTTGAATAAATAACTTAGCACACTAGTTTGTATTTTAAGATCGGTCGTTATAAATGGTATCAGAGCTTAATTGTTCCGTGTTAGATAGTAGGCTGGATTAGGAATGTTGGCTAAGCTGCAGCTCACGGGCTAAAGAAGGTTATAGGCTGGGCCTAACAGCAGGCCAAATGTAGAAATTTTGATAAAGAAATTTACTAAGGTGAGTCGAATTAGGATTTCCCTCAATTTAGTCTAACATCTAATACTTATTGGGATAAGATCTTGTTTATAAATGGGAATAGACTATCCATCTTTAACTTAATTAACTACTTTTAAAGAAATTATTTAGGCCAATTATATTACATTTTGGGCCGGTTCGATACATTATGTGAGCATTAAATAACACAACTTCTAATATTTAAAAAGTCATTAACACGACTAAAACGTGGGGTTCTTTTAAAATTATCATATAGTTAATTTTTGTGGTGTTTTTAATCGAATGTTGACGTTCATATATAAAGGGTGTAATTTTATAACAAGAAAAAAATACATGAAAGGAGCAATTTCCTTCTATTTAAGGGGCCATATCCCACTCTCTTTCTCATGTTTTTAACTGAGGACTTCCTCCTGTTTCCTTCTAGCTTGCAATATTATTGTGTTTTATCATATCACCTGTGCTCAGCTTTAAACATAAACTATGAACTAGATTTCATGAGTTTCTTTTCAGTTTCTTGATGAATTATTGTGCTTGTTGGCATGGCCAATTGTGGAATGTTTGTTTATAATATATGGTGGATGTCCCCTGATTCAAGGGGCAAGGCCATGGGAGTAAGGTATTCATGGCGGCTCGCACGGTATTTCTCTTCTGAAAGAAAGAAGGGATACATGAAAGGTGGACTACAATCCATCATTCCACTTGGTCTTCCCTTTGCATTGTTTTCCAATTGAAATCAATTTTGTCCTCTTCTTCCTGCCATATCTATCTTCTTCTTCTTCCTTTGTTTTTTTCTCCATACGATTTTCCTCCACTTTACAATTTGGACAAGCTCCACTCTGATCCTCACTCCAACCAAAATATTCCATTTTTCTCCCACACTTCGTGCCTCCTCCAACCTCTCATAAATCTAAAATTGCCCTCTGGAACTACGATGTTTCAGTTGTTTGAGCTTGCTATATCCTTCATGCATGCATTTTGCTCTTGCCCATTTGATGAAACAGGTTTTTTCTATCTAATTTACTAGAATATATATGTAGTCCTCAGCTCAACAAATGCTTTAATATATGCTAGAGTACTGTTGATGATCAGCAATATTGTTTTTCATTCCAGTTTCTTCATCATTCTTCCCTTCTATTATGAACAACCTTTCCTCTCTGAAAATCAACTCTTGACCTTGTTGCAACGGCATGGCCTCTGTATTTACTTATCATTTGCATAAACTACTTATTTTTGTTTACTTATTTCCTTGTTTTCTTTTGTTATGATGATATGCAAGAAACGGATGAACTGCAAATTGATTACACGCAGAAAAGAAAGAAAGATATATCATTGTCTACCTCCCTCAACCATTGTTCCAAGTTTCTGCAAAGATTTGAGGTGCAAGTCTAGGACAATCCAAACACCGGTCCCGACAAGACATTGCATGGTCTTACCACATGGTTCACGAGTAGCAGAGAAAGCGATATTGGCGTCGACCAATCCGAGAGCCGTGTTTACAAAGAAGTAAAATGGCCTTGGATTGAGCCGCGTCAATATCGCTTATAAGCTTTGAAGAAGATGGATTCAAAAGTGGGGCATATGCTTCAATCACTTCACCGGGACTTGTTCTAATTATCATGCCACCAAACAATCTTCTTTCCAATTTCCATCAAATCAAAAGGTAAAAACCTTACATCTCCCATTATATGTTTTGGGGTATTAATTTTTTTATTGACCGAGCCAAGTCGAAGCGTGGATGGGCCCATGTGTGATGTTATGGGGTGATGCTTGGAAATATTTTTATTTCTTAATTAGTTTTGTCGGAATTATGATCTTTGTCTTTGTGTTTCCTGATTCCTGAGCGGAAGCAGGAAGCATGAACTGAGGGTTGATTAGTTGTTATTATTATACAGAGGAAAGAATGGTTGAGGTGATGATGCTCCTGATCTTCAATCACCTTCTCCGGCATCATCGCCCCTTACCACCCCTCCGCCCTCTACGCCACGAAGCCACTGAGACGGACTCCGATCTCCGTCGCGGCGGAGAGTTCCTTTTGGGCATCACCTTCTCCACCTTAAACGCCCTCGTCCAAGCCCGTGGATCAAATAGAGGTGGCACTAGTGCTCCCCACCAACTCCTCGACATCTCCATCATCACCATCATCCTCTCCCTAGCCTCCTCTGCCCTGCACTTGGAGCTCCAACGCCAGCGCCGCCTCCACCTGGCCCGCCTTTTCCTACGCCTAGCGGCGTTCTTCACCACCGCCGCCGTGGTTTTGCTAATAACCAATTTCATCTCCCCTTGCCTGCGTTGGGTGCTGTTTGCGATAATCTTCTGCACACTCCTCTTGCTTGTTTGCTTCAAGCGGTTCCCAGCGGCGTCTCTCCACTACGTTGCAGCACTTCGTCATTGTAGGTTTGTTGTCTTTCTTACCGGGCCAGCAGCAGACGACGTCGACGTGCAGTCAACAAGCAACCAATTATCTCCAACGTCAATGGATGAGCAACCAGTACACATGCATGGTGAAAATGAAACAGCTGCACCGGCGGATCAGCATGCCATCCGTATTCAGGAATGATGGGAAGAGAGACATACATATATAACATACGGACTTATAAAGTCCTCCTGTCCTTGGATTCTATTAAGGATCCAATGTAATAGATTATAATTATAGTATTAAGGGAGGAGATGACATTTCTTTTAATTGTGTCATGAGTTTTACAGATTGGTATTGAGAGGGACGCTTGTAATGTTTATGTTATGGTACGTACTTTGCAATAAAATTCTATTTCTTAATTAGCCACTCTCTCCTTCATCTTGGCCAGCCAATGTTTTTCCTTTTTTATATCTCAAAACTTTTCCGGGGTATAATATTTATAAATATCATTAGATTTCCCGGTTAAAAGCTAATGAAAACCAAACAACTATTCCTAGTCGAAAAGTAATGCTATGTTCTCAATGACCACACTCAAGTCTTGTTCCTCCCAGTTGGCATAATAACACAAGGATAATTTTCCCTCCTATCATCTTCCTTCTTAAATCCTTTGCTTCCCCGGTCAACACAATATAATAATAATAATAATAATAATAATAATAATACAAAACAAAACAAAATAAAAAATCTTGATTTCTTAAGTTCCTTTTTTCTCAAACGAGTCACGATTGCTCCTTCCTGGCGATGGATCATGCCAAGCCGACACCCTTTTTTACCAATGCCATTGTGACCAAAAGGACGAAACCAAGATATATTGGCTAATTTTAATGGATTCATGTTCACCCAACTTTAGAAATTATTGTCTAAAAAGAAATGGTCATGTAGAAGAGTTTGTCCTCCACAATGTTTGGCAAAGAGATAACGTTGATACCATTGTATGAGTTTTGATTGCAGATTGTTTAAGGTGTATTGAAATGTTTGTAAGTTTTCCTCTGCAATCATTGTCCGGGTTAAGTTTTCCCATTGGTTAATCAACACTTGTCTGATCTACTTTGTTGATTATTTGACAGTTGACACAGTTGTGTACAAGTGTTCCACTGCAATCATTGTCATGGTTAATTGTCTCCCCTGTAATGTCTTCCGCTATAAGCATTATGGTCAAGCCACAAGTATTATTTTTTGCCTCAGTTAATGTGGATCATGTAAAAATTCCTGTCCTTTTTAATGTGTTTAATCCTTCACAATGATGATAATTTCTATAAAGGAAAAAGCAGCGAGAAGAAAAAAAGAAAGAGCTTGAGAAAGGGGGCTTAATGTAAACAAGGATCTTGGAAGGTTAAATGCTTTGCTGTCTGAATGACGAATATTTTGTGACATGCCAGCACTAGCAGACAGGGACAGCATTTTGTTGAAAGATACTCGACTGGAGCATTCCCTAATTTGCCAGCCTCAACAAAGACATTTGCATGGAAGGATTTTCGGAGGCTTTTTAATGCATCGAGCATTTGAGTTGGCCTTTTCTACAGCCTAAGCATTTGTGGGCCGGATGCCCTGCTTTGTAGAAGTCGATCATGTTGATTTCTTAAGACCTCTATGTATCCTTTTTCTTTACTACCTGTGCTGTTGATTCCAACTTAATTGAAGAATTTTAGAACAAATACATTTTTTTCTCTTTGCACCGTGCTGGCCGCCATTGGAAGTATGCGCGAAGACTGGCCGAAGAGATGAGAGAGAGCGAGATTAGATAGACGAGGTGGGGAAGACTGGCCGAAGAGAGAGAGAGAGAGATTAGATAGGGGAAGTGGGGAAGACTGCCGAAGAGATAGAGAGAGAAAGAGATATTAGATAGGGGGAGTGGGGAATAACGGCCAAACAGAGAGAGAGAACAGTAAGTCTTTTGACATATCATTCCTCGATTGAGACAACAAAGTCACCAGAAAGCTTTTCCTCCAATTGGGTAACAGGTACGTGCCGACACAACTTATTCGAGTTTCGGAATTTCCACGCCCTTTCCTCTGGGTGTCACTCCCTTTTCAATACGTTTTTTGACAACAAGAAGTGATATCCAAATCTTTATGTGGGACCAAGCAAAGTGTATATATACGCTTTCTCCCTCAGCAGAAGCCTGAAGCCCGAGGGTTGATTAGTTACTATTAACCAGAGTAAAGAATGGATGCGGTGATGATGCTACTGATCTTCAATCTCCTCCTCCGGCATCATCGACCCATACCACCCCTCCGGCCTCTACGCCACGAAGCCGCTGAGACGGACTCCGAACTCCGTCGCGTCGGAGAGTTCCTTTTGGGCGTCACCTTCTCCACCTTAAGCGCCCTCGTCCAAGCCCATGGATCAAATAGCGGCAGCACTAGTGCTCCCCACCAACTCCGCGACATCTCCTTCATCTCCATTATCCTCTCCCTAGCCTCCTCTGCCCTGCCCTTGGGGCTCCCCCGCCATCTCCGCCTCCCCCTGGCCCGCCTTTTCCTATGCCTAGCGGCGTTCTTTACTGCCGCAGCTGTCATTCTGCTGATAAGCAACTCTATCTCCCTCGCCTGGGTGCCGTTTGCGGCATTCTTCTCCACACTCCTCTTCATTGTTTGCTTCAAGCGGCTCCAAGTGACGTCTCTCCACTACGTTGCAGCACTTCGTCGTTGTAGGTTTGTTGCCTTTCTTACCGGGCCAGCTGCAGACGATGTCAACGTGTAGTCACCTAGCAGTCCAATTATGCTCAACGCCAATGGATGAGCATGCCAGTCCATGTGCATGTGAATGATGGAACAGATGCACCGGCGATATGATGAATACATATATAATATACGGAGATATATAAGTCCTCGTGTGCTTGGATACTATCAAGGATCCAATTTAATAAATTATAATTATAGTATTAAGGGGACGGAGATGACATATCTATTATTTGTGTCATAAGTTTTATAGATCGGTAATGAGAGGGACGCATCAAATGTTTATGTTGTAGTAGCTACTTTGCGATGGAACATGGATATAAGTCTTGAAATCTTCAATAAAATTCTATTTCTTAATTATCCACTCTTCCCTTCTTCTTCATCGCCCATGTTTAACGGGTGATCCACATTTTTTCCTTTTTTGTATAAGTCAACAATAGCCTTCCGTAAAATTAAAGTAGTTGATTGTCTGCCCCACACATTCGTGTCCTCTGAGAAGTGACACCAATCAACGCTCGGACAACTCTCTATTAGTCAGTAATATCCTTCGCTTTTCTACATTAGATGAATGGATGAATGATTTAATCGATCCATTGTGCCCTATGGGGATATAGCGCTGCATTTCTAGCTTGTAATTTTGAGGGTCAAATGCCAAAAGTGGAGTTGGATTTATTCTCCACATTTTCTATTCACAATAAAGCTATCTACATTTCTAATAACAAGAGATGGAATTTCATGTTTCTCACTAACAAAGAGGTAATGGGGATTGGATTGATGTTGCCCACAATCCGATTTCGCAATAAGTGGTGGAGCAAGAGCCATGTTCTCAACGTAAATCCATAGTTGTAAAAATCGGCATCGGACGTTGAATTAGATTGGAAGAGAGTTATTGAATCAGATCGATTCATCAAAAAATTAGACAAGAATCTATTTATCTGAAGTGGTCAAAATTGATTGGTTATTAATTATAGAATATGTTATTTTAATGTTATGTTGTGTATTATATTTTATAGTTTTTATATTTTTTGATTTTTTTGAATTATTTAAAATTAGTTATTATTTTTTACTAAAGTCAAAGTCGAGTCAACTTTTCATTACGATAATGCCGCCGCCCATTCTTTTTCCCTAATAACTTACACGCTGACCCTCCTTCACCCCCGTTTCCCACCCCCCTGCTTCTGCCCTCGTCGCCTCATCCTCCCCCTGCCTCGTCAAGTAGAATTAGCTCAAATCGGTCGATTAATGGATCAATTCAAATCAGGCGAAATCGGCTGATTTACTAACAGATTTTTATTATGACCGATTTGCATACTTTTTGAAACAAATTCTTTCCTATCCGATTTCAATTCCATTTAGAATCGGCCAATTTTTGCATCCATACTTAAATCATTAACGTGGGAGCCCCTATCTGTTATCAACCATCTTTGTCACTCACTCACTAGTTTTTATAACTATTTACCATCTTAAATAATTTTTTCTTAAGCAAGTTTATAAGGTTCTTCTATAATCAAATTTTCACCATTTTGTCATCAATTATATTAAGTAGTTAAAATATGATTAAAATTAAATTTGTTAAAAACTATATATATAATGTAACACCCCAAATCCGGTTCACACTCGTGAACCAAACCGGCATGTTACAGGCCCTGGTTAGGTCGGCTAACCCGAACCTAACTCGTGCGGATCCAATCTCGGCGTCTTAAGATGAAGATCCAACTTGCTATATGCATGTATGAATGCATAAAACCCTAACAGGATACTACATAGATGACATGCAACCAATTTTTCACACCAACACAATTACAATCAAAATTAGTAAAAATTCTAAAACGAAAGGGACAGAATTTCCCCTAAAAATGTAATTAGGGGCCACCCTGTCAAAATCATATATTCAAGCATATATACGCATAGTAACAATAACATTCACACAGACTTCTAATCTACTATATTCATCATTCTCTGAACTTTGGGTCCTAACCCATCACACTTTTGCTGCGATACTCTGATCATTTCATTTCATGTCATTGTCATGCCTCAAATATTTAATCATAGCATGTTTATAAAATAACATCATAAACAAAACATTAAACATTCAATCACCCAATGTGTGTGTGCAGAAGACCTTATTACTCCTCCGTCCAAGCTGGCTCCTCCAACTCGTGATTATTACCTACATATAGTATAAAAACACATCAGTAACAAGTGTTACTGGTCCAGAAAATAAAATAACTATAACAAGCTGGCTATGAGAGCAAACTCTCATATAAAGAAAACATCATATACTCCACGTGGACACTCTGAAGGGCACTACTGAGGAGCCACTGGCTGTAGACCCAGTAGCATCCCGAACTTATTGATCTGCTGCTGGTACTGTGTCGCTCTCAGCACTTCTTTTTCAGTACTTCTCGTGAAACTTTATCCTAAGCCCTCTCCTTACCTCAATATTTCTCCTGGCCTTGAGCACGAAGGCCGAGTACTCTCAGGCAGTCGCCTTTAGTACCCTTTGAACCACAAGTCCGGACATGTGTTGTACTAAACAGTACCCATAAACCTCCACGTTCTCCGGGTGTGAGGAACTCAAACGCGGAGTTACTCAGGATCCCTCGGGAATGGAACAGTCCACTGGCACTAATCCAGAGCCCGCTTAGACTGTCACAACATCCTCTGCATGGTACGTGCAGTCGATTTCTCCATCTCTCGTCTCACTAAAAATGTAAAAACTACAAATATATAGGGCTGGGTAGGGATTTATATAATAGGCCCAAAGGCAACTTGTGGTGGATCTTGTTTTCGAAATCATCTTCGAGGATCTCATCCTCGAGGGGTTATTAATTCGGAAAACTATTTGGTTAAATGGCCCGAGTTAAGTGGGATCCGATAAAGTGCCACTTAACTCGTCCTGTAGGCATTAAAACAAACATACAATAGAAAAGAGTAAAACAGACGAGTCCTAAACGGACCTGGTAGAAGCTCCAAGCGTGTCATCGCTCCTAGGCGGCGAGCTCCTACTCCATACCTA
>JAURVB010014540.1:0-15579 GCA_033002965.1 Piper betle | reverse complement strand
TCATAACACGTGGGGAAATACTGTTGTCTCGGTAATTATAAATTAATTAATTAAGACAATACAAGTTCATTCGAGCTCGACTTTAATTTTTAAGTTATTAAGTAATGATTTGTCGTCGTCAATACGCGGAGAATCCATTGCTAGTGAACTTTGAGACGGAGATTGATTAATTGGAGTCATTATTTATTAAATATCACTAATAATAACCCGTGCAAATTATTTCTCTTAATAATTTGTGGCCTAAATTTTAATTTTATGAAATAATTATTGTCAAGAAATGAGATTGATATCTTAAAAATAAAATTTTATTTTAAGTCCAGATTAAAATTGAGTAAGAAGACAAAGTATGATATCGTGGTATTTTATTCTAGTTTCGTTTTATTTTGATTGGTTGAATCTTTTATTTTTTATAAAAATATGAATTTTTGTTCTCTTTTTATTATTAAGAATAAATAAGATGAACTAAAATGTAGTCAAATCAAATTTGAGTAAAGGTTTGTTTAGTTTGATAGATTATGAAAAAATAAAAATAAAAATACTTAAGAACAAAAAGTAAGAGATATTATTTTTTTATTAATTTTCTCGTATATAAAGTTAGAAAGAAAAGAAAATTTGTGAAACACCATTCTCATTTTATGTCATTTCTACAATAGAAAACCAATTTTCTTTTTCCATATTATCTTGCAAACCAAATCATCAATAATATAAAAATGTACAATTTTCTCATACTTTTAATTTCTCACAATCTAGACATATTTTAGTAATCCAATCTGACCCTAATGGTTGGTATGAAAGACGAAAAAATGAAAAAAAGCTCCTAGGAGATGGAGATGACACGAAAAAATGAAATGAAAATTTTAAAAATTTCCTAGACCTGTTTGGACCAGAAAAAAATAAAAGAAATTTAAATTATTTTTTCATGCATATATTTGATTAGAATAAGAAAAAGTAAGAAAATATTTTTAATGAACTTTATTCAAACTTTTTACCTTGTCAAAAAAATTCACATTTCTATTAATAATAGCCAAAGTCAAAAATCATTTCTCATCAATGTGAGGAACAAATTGAGAACTCTCAATCCAAAATCTGATCCCACCAATAGTTACAAAAAGGCCATGATAGACAAGCATACTTAATTTGGATGCCATCTTTTCCGTGTTGAGGTCCCTCAACTTCATCCCACATCTAATATTTACTTGGAGAAGATCCTGTTTATAAATGAGAATAGACTATAAATTTTTAACTTGGGTTAACCATTTTAAAGAAATGAGTTAGGCTCATTACGTTGCACTTTAGGCTGGGTCATTATAAACGGTATCAGAGCGACCTAGTTATGTTAGATGGTGGGCTAGATTAGGGACACTGGTTAGGCCACCGGTTACGGGCCAAAAAAGGTCGCGGGCTGGGGGTTAGCAACTAGCCAAATGTAGGAATTTCATGGACGAAATTTTCTAAACTGGTTGGATTGTGAGGTCCTTCAACTTAATCCCACATCTAATACTACTACTGTTTATAAGTGAGAATAAACTATACATCTTTAACTTAGGTTAATCATTTTAAGGAAATGACTTAATCTCATTACATTGTATTTTAGGCCGAGTCGTTACAAATAAGCTATTAGCATCAATGTTAACTTTCAAGTGTACAAAAACTATGCAATTTTTTATATTTAGCCAAGGTGTTTCAAGGTGACGCAGTGATGTTAGATAGTCGTTTTTTGGTGGTTGTAAATCATTTAGTTTTGTTCCATAAATAGAATCATGTGAAATCTTTCAACTTAGTCACATATTTAATATTTATTGGGTAAGATCTAATTTATTAGTGAAAACAGACTATAAATTTTTTATTTCAGTTAATCACTTTTGGAAAAATTACTTAAATCTATTTTATTGTACTTTAGACTAAGTTATTATAAATCATCTTAGCACACTTCGTGCTTGTAAAAGGTTATTCATGCAAGTTAAATATGATCCAAGTGGCTTGGTTGTGTTTATAAGAAATTTGGGTTTGTAGGTTATATCTTATCCTTTTAATTTTGAAAAAAACTATAAAATAATCGGCTAAATTCCACAGTAGAAGAAAAAACTAATAAAACTATAATAACACAACAAACAAAATATAAACAATTCAACAAAAGAGATTAATTCGAGGCTCCACGCGTGCTCCCCAACAATCAGAAGCTTTTAAGTATCCCTATTCCCACAACACCCAAAAGAAAAACAGACCAAACATATTTAAAAATGAAATCTTTGATCCAATCAATTCTGCAATAGTCAGTATTGTGTTTGAGCTGAATAAATAGCAGCACAGAACAGGCCTCAAGCCTCAACTCTGTCTTGGACCCTCGGCCTCTTCAAGCTCAATGTTTTTCATAATATCTTCATTTTTTATTCTAATCACCGATCCACCATTTAAAAACAGGACTAAGCTGAATCGTTCTTTCTGAAAATTAGATTGCTTTGTTTACCAGACATGCATGAATCGGGATCCTGATGTATATAGATACAAATGGTCCAGTGGGAGCAAGAATTTACAGGAACATTTGGAACCTCCCTTTGTTTTTTTGCATAGCTATTTTCTTGCTCCACATTCTCTTTGTTTTCGTTAGCAAATTGTTCTTTAAACAACCTCGTTATATCCACCCTATCCCATCCAATCAAATCTTTTGAACTCTGATTTACTGCAATGAGATTGAGCTATACAGCATGTATCTTTGGCTAAAACCTTATGGCCAGTATCAACACTAGAATAATCAAGAGATAGACAGACACATCACTAGGCTCCTTCACATGTTTCTCAATGCCTGCTGTGCCCAAAAGCTGAAACCAACATCAGACATACCCATGAATCAGCTCCATTGCACATTTTCGAGCCAAACTTTCGATCGAGAAACGAAACACCACATAGTAAGAGATTAAAGTACAAAAACAGAGGATTTGGAGCTTGATAGGAACCTCAATTTATGGCAATGAGTTGACGACGGAGTTGGAATTTCCGGAAGTAAGTGGAGGGATGACAACCGGGCAGTCGATCATCACAGAGGATGCCGTGTTATTACTTTATAACTTACTTAATAATAAAATTTAAGTTTAACCAAATTATATTGAGGATTAAATGATCAATAAAAAACCTTGATCTTTTTCAGATTAAATCATCAAGTAAATAGAAGACGGAAACATACATGAATCCATTAAAAAAAATTGATTCTTCTCTTACAAACTATGATCTTCCAAATTCAATATTAGTTTTCAAAACCAAAGTTTCTAAACAATTGGATACCAGAACGAAACTACATATAAATTCAAATACCATAACCTCATTATTTATAACCTTAATTTTATAATTTTAATTTGGCTTATCATAAAAGAGAAATTACGAAAATGATATCTACACATTGAATTCCACGCCTTTATTTATAGCCCATAAATATTTAACTTTCATAGATCAATTGAATTTAGACCAACCTTAAATAAAATACAATTCCACATTTATGTATATATTTATGTCCAACATCTAATAATCTCCTATTTAGGCTATATATATACACAAAGATAATTGTATATAACCTTATGAGCTCCAAAATAACATGTGTTATTATTCTAAAATAACAATTTCGCCCATTAACCAATGCCAATATAAAATCAAAGCGATTTTTGTTACATTTATCATAACTAAACTCATCCATGGTCACATACATCAACATAATTAAATGACAGATCAAATATGGATGTGTAGCATGAAAATTACATGTAATTTAATCTAAACATACTTATTTTCAACTAGTCCAATTTTATAAAATCACCAAAACAAAGTGAAAGAGTGAAACATAAATCAAATAACGTAATAAAACAAACTCCCACTAAAGTAGTATATTATCAAATGATACAACACTCCTATGAGCAACATGCTCATGAAAGACCTTGGGCGGTAAACTTTTGATAAGCGGATCTGCAACCATGAAGTTTGTCCCAATATGCTCTATAGAGACTTGACCACTCTAAACTCTTTCTTTCACAAGATGGAATTTGATCTCTATATATTTTGATTTACATGAGCTCCTACAGTTATTTGAATATGATACTGCAGGCTGATTGTTACAAAGTAACTTAAGTGGTTTTTCAATATTATCAACAATGCGTAGCCCTGTGACAACAACTTCGCAATCATATTCCCTGATTAGATGCCTCATAACAAGCTATGAATTTAATTGCCATGGTGGAAGAAGCTATGAGTGTCTGCTTAGCACTCTTCCAAGAAATAGCCCCTCCAGCAAGCAGGTAGACATAGCCAGAAGTGGATCGACGACTATCTTGACATCCAGCAAAATTAAAATCAAAATACCCAACGATCTCAAGTTGATCTGACTTCCGATATGTAAGTATGTAATGTTTTATTCTTTGAAGATACCTCATGTGTAAAGACCCGGAAAAAAAATAAATATATATATATATATATATATATGTATATATTCGACGCGGTGGGATCGAACGTTGGTATCCATGAATTTATTTAAATTATTTACCCGCTACCCGGTTAATTATCAATTACCCGGTCAAGTGGAAAGTATTAGTTAACCGGTTAAGTATTTTTACCCGGTTAAGTAAACCATACCATTTAACCGTTTAAACTAGTAAAGTGAACCGTATCACTTACCCATTTACCCGGCAACGAAGTGTGTTTTCATAAACCCTAGGCCTTCTTTCATTTTATAAGGAGAAGGAGGGGGGCGTCATGCACATAAGCTCCTTGGACAAACGCCGGCTTCCCCATTGTTTTGGTAAGTTTCTTCCTCTCTTCTTCTTAGTTTGCATGCATACATATGATCAAAGATTATAATACAAGATAATCATGGAAACTAAGACCTGAAATCAACAAGAAAAAGGGAGGATGTAACTGGATTAGAACCAGGAATTCACCCACGAACATAAGTTGCTGCCGTGCAGCAATTCTTGTGTGTTTGTGATTAATTACAGCAACAAGTCATAATCTTTTGCTAATCAGTTGCTGCATCAACGTCCTTACTCATGTTGTAGTAATTAAAGGTGAGATTTCATAGAATTTACAGCCAAGAATGGTAGCACGTCCTGCTGAAATTGCCAAGGATGGTAGCACGTCCTGCTGAATTGCAGCAACAGCACCATGGCGTTTGTGTCACGACCAGTTGCATATACCACGCTGTAGGGTAGTGTTTCTCTTCTTCTGGGCGTTGGGTTGTTGTGCGGGAAGAAGGGGACGCGTGGGGCGGTGCTGCTGGCCACGTCTGAGTCGCCATAGCAGCAGGTCGAGGTCGCCATGGCTGCTGGTTCGTCGCTGTGGTGGTGCAGTCGCCCTTTGATTGTTGCTGCTAATTTGGTTGCTAGGAAAGGGAGACAATGGGTGAAGGATAGGATCTAGATTTTGGTCGAAAGAGAAGAGCTTGGTGCTGGTTTTGGGTGAAGAGAAGAATGGTGACGGGAAGAAGAAGAAGAAGAAGAAGAAGAATGGCAGTTTTGTAATTTCGGGTTGACTCGATATGGGTTGAGTTGAAAATCATAATAATAATACCAACTCGTGTTAAAATCATTGAAATAATTAATTTAAAGGAATATGAGTTAAGTGGTCAAAATAATAAATTTATAAATTATTACATGAAATTAATAAATTTCGATCACGATAAACGGTAATTAATTAATCGGCTGATTAAAAGCAATTAACTTAAATTGAAGGGTTATGAGGAATATTTAATAGAGACTTCACCTTTATCATATAAAAGTTATATTTGATAAATAAAACGATTATTCTTATAATAAATTCGTAAAGTAAAATAATGGATCAATAAAAGATAATCGCGTAGAAATTACGCGATAGCATAATTAATTAAATAAAGAAGTGTTGAACCTTATCGAATTAAATAAATTAATTAATGTGGCATATATTAAATATTTAGTTGCATGCATTTTCGACGCGAGTAAAATTATACTAATGTATAATTTTATGCCCCGTTCATATTAGGGTTAGCGGATTACAGTCGGACGAACCCGCAAGTCAGGTACGTATAATAGGTAGAACATCGTATTTTCCTTGTTGGTAGCCTAGGTCGGCCTGAGCCCAGATTCGACCACCATGCACGAAGTGCAACCGGGGTTAAAGAATTGACTCAGTCCGACACTGGGTCGTGTTATGTGTGTGAATCTTGTGATGCATCGATATTGTTTTGGAGTAGTGATAGCCGCCCCATAAAAAGGCTACGGCCGGGGTGAGTGAGGCACAGCGATTCCTCCATCGCACTAGAGTGCAGTGATTGCCGCCCCATAAAAAGGCTACGGCCGGGGTGTGTGAGGCACTGGCACTGAGTGCAGTGATAGCCGCCCCATAAAAAGGCTACGGCCGGGGTGTGTGAGGCACTGGCACTAGAGTTGGCAGTGAGAGCTTCCCCACAAACGGGGCATAGCGATCACCTGAGTGCAGTGATAGCCGCCCCACAAAAAGGCTACGGCCGGGGTGTGCAAGGCATTGGCACTGGAGTGCAGTGATAGCCTCCCCATAAAAAGGCTACGGCCGGGGTGTGCGAGGCACTGGCACTAGAATTGGTAGTGAGAGCTTCCCCACAAACGGGGCATAGCAATCACCCGAGTGCAGTGATAGCTACCCCACAAAAAGGCTACGGCCGGGGTGTGCGAGGCACTGGCACTGGAGACGGTAGTGGTAGCCTCCCCATAAAAAGGCTACGGCCGGGGTGTGCGGATCACAGCGGACACCTCCTCCGCATTGTTTTGGAGTATAGCGGAATCGCTCCACCGCATATTAAAATAAATATATGAAAATGGTGGAATGTACTTGTTTGTTTTATCTATTATACTACTTAGTGTTGTAATCACTAACGCGGAATTGCCTCCGCAGGTGTGCAGATCCGAGATTAGATGATTGACAACTAGAGCATGGAGCAAAGTAATATGAGGACTCCTTTTTGTTATTTAATTGAGGAATAAGTGTGGCTGCTGGGAAACGGTCCAAGACTGTGGGATTTTATTATAAGTTATGATTTCTAATAATGTTTGACATAATTGCTTTAATTTTGAGTAACACCTAGCCAGTTAGGCCCACAATATTATCATGAAAAATGGCGGGTCGTTACATTATGACTCTTTTTGATACTTTCCAATGATCAAATCCCAAATTACTTAAATATCTGCCAAACATTCTAAACAATATATGTAATATCTAGACATGTACATACTTGAGCATACATAAGACTTCCTACTGCTAAAGCAAAGAGAATCTTTTGAATTTTCTTTCCTTCTATGTCATTTTTAGGGTATTGATTTAGACTAAATTTGTCTCCTTTGGAAACAGAGGTATCTCCCTAGTTTACAACCTTGCATGCCAAATCTCTTAAGCACTTTTTCTATATACATCTTTTTGATACTCTGAGTATACATCAAGAGTGATCCTCATGTATTTGAATTGCTAATACAAAAGAAGCATTTCCAAGATCTTTCATTTCAAATTTCTTTGATAAAAATCTCCTGGTCTCGTTCAAGAAACTTATATCATTATTGGCAAGCAAAAATATCATCAACATATAAAACCAGAAAAAATATACTTGCTCCCACTAAACTTATGGTATATACAATCATCAATCACATTCATCTCAAAATTGAACGAGAGAATAACTTGATGAAATTTGTGATATCATTGACGAGAAGCCTGCTTAAGTTCATAGATGGATTTCTTTAATTTGCAAACCATATTCTTTGAATCTCCCGATACAAAATTTTTTTATTGCACCATATAACTTGTTTCATCAATGTCACCATAGAAACGCAGTCTTCACATCCATCTGATGTAACTCAAGATCAAAATGTGCCACTAATGCCATAATTATTTTGAATGAGTCCTTCGATTAAAATGGAGAGAAAGTCTCATTATAATCGATGCCTTCCTTTTGAGTAAAACCCTTCACAACAAGACGGACCTTATATTTTTTTTACATGACCTTTCGAATCCTTCTTAGTTTTAAATATCTATTTACAACCTATAGGTTTCGCACCTTCAGGCAATGAAACAAGATGCCAAGTGTCATTATCTTTTATGAACTTTATCTCTTCATTCATGACATCAATCCACTTTTGAGAATTATAACTCTTCATGGATTGATGAAAGTTGATATAATCATCTGAAATTGTATTTCTCATTTCTCTTGTAGATCTTCTCAATGGTATTTTCTCTTGAGGTTTTTGATTTTCCTCTTCAGGTATTACTTGATGATTTTGATTAGGGAGAATTTTGACATTATTTTGTAATTCTGGTATTGTTTCTTGAACAACATCAGGAATATGTCCTAATTATTATCAAGAACAATCATAGGAAGAGAAACGGAATCTTCTTCAAAGACAAAGTCTTTTACATCATTTCCCCTCCAAACTCAACATCTTCAAAGAACTTGGAATTTCCCGTCTTAAAGAATGACCTTATTGTACGATCATAAAACTTATACCCTTTAAACCATTCAGAATACCCAATAAAATAGCTACTAACTATTATTAGTTCTAAGACGCTTGAAGATCTATTAACACCTAGTTTCCTTATATTTGTTTGTTTTTCCTTAATGCAATCAGCACAGATTTGAAGATCTAATAAAATAAGAGAAATAAGAATTTCATCTAACATAAGTCGTTCAATTCTTTGTTTAGAAATGTATCCTAAACACTTATGCCAGAGTAAAGCAGAATTCTCATTGGTTAATTTTCTTTTTGTACCACTTAAACTCATATGCAAAGTTTCATTAAAAGATGCAATAATATGAAGTAAATATAGATTATCATAAAAGGACAAAGGAACCTGTACCCATAATATTTGAATTTAGAAAAAGACTAAACTGATTATTTCTAAATGAACAAGAGTAACTAGGTTTGTCCAATATAGAAATAGAAAGTAAATTCTGTCTAAAAGATGGTACTACATATGTCTCTTTCAAATCCAAATAATATTTTGTCTTCAATAACAATCTAAACATCCTTATTGTTTCAATTATAACTAACTTGCCATCACCCACATAGATGAATCTTTCAGCATCATTTGGCTTTTGGCAATCCAGGCAACCCTGCATTGATACACTTATGTGAGTAGTAGCACCTGAATCTAGCCACCAAGTATGTATTGTTATTGAAGCTACATTAACCTCAGAACAAATAAAATTAAGCAATGAACCTTTCTTTATACACCAAGTGTGATACTTAGTGTATTCCTTCCATATATGTTTATATAAAACCTGTGACTCGAGTTAGGGTTTTACGTTACCGAACCAGTCGGTTCGACCGTTGGTTCGAGTCGAGTAAGTTTCATTAACCGCATGATGAGTCGAGGCCAACCGTGAGTTATGAGCGATGAGAGTCAGGTGTACCTGAATATATGATGATAATGTCGAGAAGATGGTGAGAAATGAGTTATCAGAATATATGAAAGCATGCAGTATTTTTTTTCTTATTATATTTGATCGTAGAATAGTTTTAGGCCGAATAATGCATTAGGACGCGTTGGATTATATTCGGGTGGGTTATTAGTTATAGAGCATGTCATTTGGATGTTGTTGTGCTTGTTTTATTTTATGGGATTTTTCCATATTTTTCTAAATTTTTTTAGAATTTATTACAAACTAGTTATTATTTTGACACGAGTAGGAATCGAGTCAATACTTAATTACGAAACTGCCACTAGAGTATATTTTCTCCCTCCCGACACCCTCCCCCTTCCAAAACCCTAGCCACCGCTGCCCACTATGGTCGTCGCCGCCACCGCTACCGACGCCGCATTGCCGCCGATCCAACACCGCCCCGCCCCGTCGTGCAGTCGCCGTGCCGCCACGATCCACCCCGGCCACCGTCTCGCCGCCATGACGCCGGAATCGCCCCACAAGCCGCGACGCCCTCCCTCGTCAATTTGCCGCCGTCCGAGCCGCGCCGCCGCCGCTGTGACCCCGACGACCACCCCTCGCCGTCGCCGACGTTTCCCCATCATCCCGACCACCGTCGAGGCCGGTCGTAGCCCCGATCAGAGCATGTCGCCGCCGTCGCCCGTTTTCGACGCCGTCGCCGACAACCATCGCTGCCCCGGCTACCTTGTTTGACACCACCATTGGACCAAGCTCGTCGAGCTGGTGCCGATAGACTCCCTGATTGCCCCATCACGAATCATCGCCGGAAAATCACCGAAAAACTACTGAACACTCGCCGAAACTGCCGGAAAATTGGATTCGTGGGAAATTCGCCGGATCATCTGCCGAACGCACGCGATTCAATCTGATTGGACTTCGGATGCCGCTAGGTGCCGAATTCGAGTTTCGAGCCCAGAAATGAAAACCTTAGACGTCGTCGATTTTTCGACGACGCGAGGTATAATTTATTTTAACTTAATTATTTGAAAGTATTGATTATTAGAATTGCATGCTAGGATTGGTGAATTATGTGTTATAATAATATATATAAATGTAGATTTGATTAAGGATAAAATATGAAATTTGTTTGATTGAGTGGTGTTAAAAATAGAGGCTAAGAAACTAATTAGGGTAACTAGGTAATGATCATGATCTAATGCAAACTAGCCTAAGTAGACTTGCTAGAATTGATATAGGTTGATGTGTGTTGATTGATGTGTGATTGTGTTGATTGTGTGTGCATGCTATAGGATGTGTTATTCATCATGCGGGCGTTAGTTTTTAGCTTGATTGTGTAGGTACGGTGTAGGAGCTCGCCGCCTAGGCGCGTGGACCCGTTTGGAGCTTCTACTAGGTCCGTTTAGGTCTCGTTCTCTGCTTTTACGCTACTCTATTGTGTATTTGATTATCATATGCAGGACGAGTTAAGTGGCGTTTTATCGGATCCCACTTAACTCGGGCCATTTAGCCAACGATTTGCCGGATTAATAACCCTCGAGGATGAGATCCCTCGAGTTTGTTTTTGAGCTTCAGATCCAGCTCACGATGCCTTCGGGCCTATTGTATAAATCCCAACCTAGACCTATATATATGTATAGTTTTCGCGTTTTCAGTGAGAGATTGAATGAGGGAAATCCGACTACAGTGCTACGCGAGCGGGCACGTGTGAGTCGATAGTGGGCTCTGGAATGGTGTGCGGGCCGTTTCATTCCCGAGGGATCTTGACAACTCCACCTTTGAGTTCCTCAAACCCGGAGAAGTGTGGAGGTTTACGGGTACTCCAATGCAGTGATGTCTAGACTTGTGGTTTCAAAGGGTACTAAAGGCGACTGCCTGAGAGTGCTCAATCTTCGTGCTCAAGGCCAGGAGTAATATGGAAGGTGCAGAGGGCGGAAAGGAATGAGATTTGATGCGAGAAGCGATAGAGACATGGCCAAGGTATGAGAATGAGAAAGAAAGGGGACGCTGTCGACCCGAGGGCGACGGCTCCCGTATGTGCCCTGATGAGAGTTCTTGAGGAAGTATATAGTTTTCATTCAACAGGAGAGTTTGCTCTCCTGTGCCAGATTGATATTAGTTATTTTCTGGGCTGGTAACACTCGTTACTGACGGTTTTTCTATATATATGTAGGTGAGGAATGCGAGCAATGAAAGCTGTCGGGACTGCGGAGGAGCAGCACGGAACCGCGCACACATGTACCTGCCGCGTGTAATGTATAATGATGGTTGTTTAATGCTGTGTGAATGATTGTTAGAATGTTTTTGTCTTGATGAATTGCCTGTTATGAAATGAACGGATAGATGTGAATGAGCAGGGAGCCTTGAGTTCAGCCTTGGCTTAGATGAAAACAAATGAGATAATAATGGAATGTCGCAGTAGATTGTTATGTTTTGTCGTATTTTGATAAAATATTTACATACCTTTGTTGTGGACAGGTTGACCCTTATTGCACTTTTAGGGGAAACTCTGTCCGTTTTTACGTAGTAGTATATATTTTCTTTTGGTTCTCATTTATTGTTTTGTCTTGTTTTTGCTTGTACATCATAGCAAGCATGTAGGACCGGGTTAGAACCCAATCGTTCCCATTCATGCATTTCATGTTTGCATCTCCATCTTGAGACGCCGAGGGAAGATCCGGGTCGGCTTAGCCGAACCCAGTAGATTAGCGAACGGTTCGGTCACCGGTGACATTTCCGGGTCGGTTCACGGGTGAGCCAAAACGGGGTGTTACAGTTTAGGTTTACCACAAAAGAAACAACAAGAAGCCTGATTTTTCTTTCTTTTTCTGTTGCTTGTGAGAATCATTATCAACCTCCTTAACCCTTTTCTCTTCTTATTTTTGTCCTCATAGGTACTAGCCAAGTGAGCACTTTCAGCCTATTCTTGCTTCAACATTTTTTTCTTCTTGGTCACCATAAGAAATGAGTTCATTAAGAGTCCATTTGTCTTTTTTGTAGTTATAACTAACCTTGAATTGACTGAATTGTGCCGGAAGAGAAATTAAAACTAAATGCACGAACAAATCTTCAGATAGCTCTAACTTTAGTGCTTTTAGTTTTGAAGCAATATTTGACATTTCTAAGATGTACTCTCTAAAGCTTGGTTTGCGTTTAAATTTCATTGAAATCAAGTTTGACAAAAGCACACTTCTTTTAGCTTTATCATTTTTTACAAAACATTTTTCAATTTCTTTAAGAAACTCAGTGGCTGTAGTAACTTTCCCCTAAAGGTCTTTGGAATCCCAAGCTTTATGATCATAAAACTCATGCGATTTGAACGTTTCCACTTCTCAATGTCCCATTTTTCCTTAATGGAACTTTTATCCATAAGAGAAGTAGGTTGTTCAGTCCTTAACGCAAAGTCAAGATCCATGCAGCCGAGAATGATCATCATGCTCTCTTTCCAATCCTTAAAATTATCTTTAAGCATTGGAACTGAATTGATGTTGGCAGAAATCATATAAGCAGATTGATTCATTGAATCCATAGAACAAAACAACATGTATATAATAAGATTAATAATTCAAACAATGGTTAATCCCATCAATAAATACCTAACACAACATTAGTATTTAGTCTTTGGACAGAAATATTAATTTGTAAATGGTATTCTCAACGCAATAATTAAATATGGACAATAAATCCTGTCAAATAATAAACCTTCTTTTGGGCAGATTTATTATTCACATGGAAGCTTGATAATTATCCCATATTTGTTATTACAACTGCATCTAAATGGAGTAATCAAATATAGACAATAAATCTTGTCAAATAATAAACATTTTCTTTAGGCCGATTTATTATCCACATGGAATCTTAATAATTATCCCATATTTATTACCACAAATGAATATATAATTCTGTCAAATATTAACCTTTCTTTGGGCTGATTAATATTCACATGAATTAAATACCCACAACTGTCTTAATATTAAAAAATAAATTAATTTCTACAAAATAGGCTACTTTGGTAGTATATTATAGTCCTTAATAAATTTTAAAATATTAATCATAACTGAACTATAATTTAAATTTAATAATCCCAAATATCATAAACTGAAAAGGTTATAAAAATATCTTTATTTGGAAATTTCTGAAATTATAACCTTATGTAACTTTATTTTCCCCACTTAATATTATACCAAAAGAGGACCTTAATTTGAGAATAACTTTATTTTTATTACTGAATTTTGGGAAACTCCCATTGGGTTGAAGACTATATCAATTTATTCCCTCTTACAAACTAATATTATTTTAGAATCCTAAATCATTAGATCTGGATGTGATATGGAATTGGACAACCTAATTAATCTTCAATGATCTAATATGAAGTTGACTCTGATTATAAAAACCCCGATTCGAGTTAGGGTTTTATATTCAGAACCGGTCGGTTCGACTGTTATTTTTGAGTTGAGTATGTTTCAGAAAACGTGTACTGAGCCGACACCGATCGTGTGTATGAGCCATGAGGGTCATGCGTACCCAAGTATATGATGATAACGTCATGAACACATAAGAAAAGAATGAGTTATCAGAATATATGAGAGTATGTCGGTTATTTTTATTATTATTTCTATATATAGTGGATCGTAGAATTAGTTTTAGGTCGTTTACCACGTTAGGACGCGTTACGGGCAGTTTGGGTGGGTTGTTAGTTATAGAGCATGTCATTATGATGTTGTGGCATGTAATGTATTTTATGGGATTTTCCCCTATTTTTTGTACTTTTTTTGAGAATAATTATGAACTAGTTATTATTTTGACTTGAGTCAAGTTTTATTTACGAGTTTGCCACCGAACCCTTTTCTTCCCCCCGCCCCCCTCTCGACGTCTTCTTCCCCAAACCCTGATTGCCGCCCTGTCTGCTTGTCGCCGCTGCCACCGCTAACACTGGCCTGCCTCTGATCGTCGCTGTCAGGCCCCACCGCAGCGTTGCCGTGATGCCCCAAGCGCCCCAGCCGTCGCTCGGCCTCTGCAATGGTAGAATCGCCATGCCTAGCGAAGTGCTCGCATCGTCAATTCTGCCGCCGGCAACCATCGCAATCGCCATCTAGTGGTCGGCTCGACGTCTTCAACCAACCCATGACCCTCCCCGACCGGAGCGGAGCCCAACACCTTCCACATCAGCTGAATATCTTCACCCATTGCTGCCGCCTCTGTTTTTGCTGTTTTCTGGTAAGTCACCATCTCCACTGACTGTGTTGATGTTGTAGACGCGTCAGGCTTGCCAAACCAATTTCAACAGTACCAATACCCCTGCTATTTTGCCAGTAGACGCCGCCAGTGACTGTTGCCGGAAAATTGCCAAATTGTTGCTGAAAAACCACTGAAATAGCTGGAAAATGGCCAAAACCTTACCGGAAAACCAAATTCACTGGAATTCGGTGGATCTTCTGCGGAGCTCATCCAGTCGAACCCGATCGAACTTCGAACGCTGACGAACGCCGAATTTGAGCTCTGAGATGCGCGACAAAACCTTAGTCGTCGTCGATTGCCAATGACATGTGGTGTAATTACCTCGAATTTAATTATTTTAAGCTGATGATTGTTAGCACAACATGCTAGGATTGATTAATTGATGTGATTAATGCCTAATTACAGATGAAGTGATAAGTCACATGATTGGATTAATAGTAAATGAATGTTAAGTGATATAATGAGGTAAATTGAATTTGAGCATGCTAATCGACTAAGATGTAACTTAAAAAAACACAATAAAATTGGTATGAATAGGATAAGTCAGAATTATTTTCACATTTATGATTATTTGACTGTTGATGGATGTTGGTTGTATTGTGAGTATGTTGATCATGTCGAGTTAATGCATCATTCACTTAGCAGGCATTAGTTTCTGGATTTGATGTGTAAGTATGGAGTATGAGCTCGCTGCCTAGGTACGAGGACACACTTGGAGCTTCTATCAAGTCCGTTAGGACTCGCTTCTTGTTTTATCCCTATACTATATTGTGTTTTGTTTTTACAGGTAAGCAGACTTGTCGAGTGGTGGATTTATTGTATCCCACTCCACGCGAGCCATTTAGTCGTATGTTATTTCTGGATTAATAACCCTCGATGATAAGATCCCTCGAGTTTATTTTTGAAACTCAGATCCAGTTCACATTGCCTTTGGGCCTATTATATGATCCTTTCCCAAGCCTATATATATA
>JAURVB010014539.1:0-42425 GCA_033002965.1 Piper betle | reverse complement strand
AAATTCCGTCCTTGGAATTTTTACATCATCTACGATAGGAGGACTCAACTGAAGATGCCATCCTACTATCAAACTAGTAGCTCTCCCTCGAAAGCTAGCTGGACATGGTCCAAACGTGCCAAATAAAGCTAGATCTCAGAATGCTGGCAAAGCTCACTAGCTACTTACTAATATGGCTAGACCGACTACACATGATCGAATCATCTGACAAAACATGCCATATATGCTAGAATCATCTGTCTGCACTTACCATACATGCTCAAATCATCTCCCTGGACTGACCATGCATGCTCAGAGTCATCTCGCTAGACTAACTCCTATGGTCACTGCAAACTATGACAACTGAAATGCAATGACCTCGGCGGGAAAAACCTAGGTTGACCACTAAGGGTCTACTATGTGGTCAAGCATGTATTCTAAAATACTGCGGGTGCTAGTCTGATCTACATCAAGGAAAACTATCTCGATGCGAGGTATGCAGCCCAAAATCTACCCACGGCTCCTTGATCGTCATCAATGTGACACGTCAACTATGTGTACCCTCAGGGAACTCTACTCTAGGTCCTATGGCTATACTCTGGTATCCTGCAAGTCCTACCAATATATATTGGACTCTAGTACCAAATAAAAGATATGCTAAGAAGCTATATGGCTCATTGTCGCCAATCTAGGTTTTAGCTAACTCGATCCTAAATCTAATATCTCACTCTGTTCTATAATGGAACAAGGACAGCTACTATAACTCTATTGCGTGTTATGGCTTTCGTACCTATCTATAATACTACTAATTACTACTGAGAGAGGCTCTCTGTGATAAAATGAAGGCGAGAACACCAGTACATGTACAACTTGTCTCAAGGAGTACAGAAAGCATGCTCTGTATGGAACTATTGAGTCTGCATCTGGTCTGTAGCATGTGTGTTGGTTAGTGTTTGCTCGTCTCAACCATCTAAAAAATAGAGAGTACAACTAATATATCTGGAAGGGTAACTATAACAATACTCAGGTGAAGGCCCGACTCTGTCAGACATCTATGGTCACATGAAAGAGACATGATCTCTCGTAAAAAACTAGTCATACTCTTCTAGGAATCTAACTAGGTGTCTCATACTCACGTGATCTGACAATCAGGTCTTCATAAGTGGTGATGTAAGGATCTCCGTCTGAGTCTCAATGAGGTAGTGAAACTCTATATATGATACTAGGGGACTAAAAAATATGGGTAGGTCCAAGAACATGTCTATAAGATTCTCATGATTATACTCTGCAATAGGTGGCCAGTCAATGGAACAGCTAATCAATGACGAGTCTAAGGAGACAGCTCCTAAGTGGCTCTAGTTTAATCAACTAACAGTAGGCATGTGTTTCTCGATAACTGTAGTAGTCACACACTTCTAAACAGATGGGTTCAAACGACCCAAAGAACCTCTATCTCTCCTCAAGTTTACGGGAACTCATAATGCAATTTGACATTGTCTTGTTGTTCATCAGTGCTGTATGATCTGTCATCCCGTACCAATTTGTAGCACTAATTTTGACTCACATGACTACTACCATTATGGTAAACTCTCAAGCAAAGCCATCAGTTCAGATGAGCATACATTGATACCCTCTATTTGGTCAACATGATCCGATTTGACAAAAGTCCCTCTCTGCATCACTCCCAAGCATGGGTGATGCTGCCTCCTCTAGATTGGTCTCTCATCGGCTACCTGCACTGTAAGTCTAAACAATACCACGAAGGTACCTCCTATACTCAGGGCAAGGCTAAATCCTATGTCTTAAGGTAAGGACCTAATCGTGCTGGTGAAGCACAAGGAAAACATTGTCTCCCTAATGGATGCGCCCTCACTAAACCCATCATCTATGAAAAAATTCTAATATGAGTCAAATATTTCTCTCTGGCTAGGCCAAACTCTAAATGAGTTAAACCGTGTATCTGATCATTTGCTAACCATCTGATCTGTGGAACCCTAGATATGGGTCACATGTATGCTCTTATGCTTACTGAACAATCTGACCACTATGGTCTCATCTTATCTGGATATCATATTGTCTCGTTCTAGTACTCTGTCCATATACATTCTTAGAAGACTCACAAACACAGACTGATGATCCCCGTAAGACTATCTCTAACACTGTCTTGGCAAGGCAATGGTATGCAAGATGGCTGGTGAAGTCAATAATGTGCCATCACACCCAAATAATTCTAGTGCACCTAACTTTCCTCTGTCCCGATGATGTTAACATAGCTATATCTGTCCTCAATTTGTGATCCAACTCTACTCCAAAATTACGATATCGAGTCTTACTTACCAATAATATTAAACATGACTCGACTCGATCATAACATTTCTGATCCGGTTCTTTGGTGAACCAAAATTAGGATGTTAGAAATTAGTAAATAAAGAAAAATTCTAATAACATCCAAATATGCTTAACAATGTGAATATACATCTAAACTAATGTAACGGTTCTCGAATTACTAAAAGCGGCCGAGGAATGGGAAAAAATAGGGTGAACCAGACCAAACCAAGCTAAACCATACCGAACCGAATGGGCTGAACCAACCTGGTCTGGGTTAGGTGGAAAATGGTCTGGGTTGACACGGAGGACCTGAACTGGACTTGGACATGGGCTAGTGAGCTGTGAACAAGATCGGGCAAGCGGACGTGGTCACGGGCTGGCGGACTGCAAAACGGGCAAATGGGAAAATAGGCGGGCGGTGATGCCCGTAGCTGGAGAATGCCGACAGCGGCACACCTAGTGTCACCACCAGTCACGAACGATGGCCCATGCAACTAGGAGCACGTTGGTGGTGGTAGTCGGTGGAGTCCGGCCACTAGCTGGCCAAAAACTGCTGGGAATAGGCGATTGCCATCGGGCTGCGGCAACATCGCCGGTGGCAATCGCGGCAATGACGGACGCCGGTGTCAATACCAAGCCATAGATCACAGCGAGGGGAAGTTGTCAGGGTAGTTGGCTTCGCCAGAGGACACTCACCAGCGCCAAACAATGGCCCAATCAGGTTGCGGCAGCGGTAAAAACCCTAACCAAAATCGTCATCACCAACCAGAAGCGCCAAACAATGCATGCAACTAAATGTCTTAATATATTATTATTAAAACATGACAACATAAAGTGTAACAACCTGCCCTAACTGGACCGGGTGTTACTTAAAATATAATTGATGTAAACATAGCTTCAAGAACATGATCAAGAACATGAATTCTAATACGACAATAAGTCTACAGTTTTTAAATCATAAAAATAAAACATGTTCTGATAGCATGTGACAATGCATAAAATAAACTAACTCAAAGTCCCGTAGTCTCGGACTGTTTCCCATAGCCACATTTATAACACAAGAAAAATAAAAGGAAGTCCAATTTATTATCGATTCACCATACCTAGGTTGGTAAAAGAAACACCAACCACACATTTATTCTTTAGTCCAAAACTATTCACCTGCGGAGGCAATTCTGTGTTAGTGATGAAACCACTAAGCCGCATAATTAAATGAAACAAGTCAATATGATCCCTATTATCATTTCACGTGTTTTTTAGTTGTTATGAGCCTATGCCGAGCTCTTAATATGCTAAGAGGGGTGGCCACCCCATCCAGCTACCATCCCATGCATGTGCACACACGCTACGTGGCCCACGGCCTGCAATTACCGATATTTGTCATTGAGTCACCCTCTGGGTATCACAAGTGCATAATGAACCATCTTTCACCACTGCGCCTTGTCACCCCTTTCGGCTTGGGGGCAGGTATTTAATCTTTAGGGGGTGCTGCCTTGTGTCGAATTGAGTCGACCCCGATTGCGCTCGGCGCATGGTGGTCAGTTATGAACTCGAGTCGACAAAGACTCCCACATAGTAATTTTAAAGGGTGAGGTCCCATGTCGAACTGAGTCAATTCCTTAACCTCGGTTGCACTCAGTGCATGGTGGTCAAATCTGGTCTCAGGTCGACCAAGGCTGCAAAAAGGGAAAATACAAGATTTCAAATAATTAAACGGACCTGGATAGTTCATAAGTGAACGTGCAACTGTGACCAACAATCCTAATCTGAATGAGAACATAAAATTATACATAAGTATAATTTTCTTTTAGTAGAAATGGGTGCAACTAAATTACTAATATATATATCATTATTAAAATTCGACAACATAAAGCATGCAACATTCAACAATCTTAAATATTGAATTATTCATGTGACATAATCATTTAAGTCCTACTTTACATTTTAAATTAATTCTCTAAATCATAATTCACACTTCACTAACAATAAAATAATTATTAAGTATTTAATTACTATTATTAGCATATTTTCCTTTGCGATGATAATTGCTTAACCACGATCTTGGCGATTTAATTTACAGTTTTAATCTTTGATCATTAGTATTATTTATAGTAATTTAATTAATTAAGTCGTTAAATTAAATTATTTAAAGTGATTTGTATTATCCTAATTCGAAGATATTACAAATTATTTTAAATTATTCAATTAAATAAAGGTTCAAACTTTATTTATTTTCATAATGCTATTTAGGTTCATTTTTCATGATTATTTTTTAATAATCTATTTTCTACATTACTGACCTCTTATTACAATAATAACTTTATTTAATCGCTTGTAATACAGGTGGTTAATTATTAACCGTCTATTATTACCGTATTTTTATTACTCATGGTCATTTTCAACAAAAATTAATTAGTTTAGCAGTTATAACCCATAACCATTAAAATAATAATTTTTAAGGATTTATTACAAGTAAGTACTATTTTTTTAACTTGAGCCATATCGAGTCAAGCATTGTTTACATATCTGCCATCTTCTTCTTCCCCATGCTCTTCTCTTCTTCTCCTTCGCCTTTGGCGCAACAACATGTCACGTCCTTCTTCTCCAACCTGAAGATGACCACTTTCTTGCACCTTCTACCATTGAGAGGTTCAGCTACCTTAGGCCGGCGTCAAAATAGGATGTTCGTCCACCTTTGGACGTCGCAAGGAGTAGGGCCGTTCTCCCCATGTCTGCACGTCACCGCTATGAATTCCAGCAAGAAGGTCGTCAGCAGTGGGCTGTGCCGGCTGCAGGAACTGCAGTAGTGAAACCCTTGATGTTGTCGAAAAAGAACAACCGGCGTCTACCCTCTGGATCTTCCATTGCAGCGTTTGTTTCAGAGGAACGCCACCACCTTCATCCCCATTGCAACTCAGCCCACTCACAGGTGCAATTCCGCCACCCATCGAAAACCAGGGACAGGGTGAGCCATCCCTTCAACCCAGCAGCCAGAGGGGCCGTCGGGAGTGTGAGGGCTGCCTTGAAATTAATAAACGCGAACAAACAAATAGATAAATATATATATATATATATATATATATATATATAATTTAGTAAACATATATAAGATTAATATTAATAAGCAAATATACCATTAATAATAATAAGTAATCATATAAAAATGCATTATAATCTATAAATATGCAAATAATAAGATATTAATATTAGTAATAATAGTAAATAAATAAATAAAACTAATCATAACATCTAAACATGGTAAATTATGTGAATATGCATGTAAACTAATCTAGATGATCTCAAATTACCAAAATTTGTACCAGAATGCACGAAAACGGTCCAAAAATGAGCTCAAGAGGACCAAACCGAGCTGAACCAGACCAAACCAAATGGGTTGAACCAACCCGGTCTGGGGAATTGGACGGGTCCAAAAATGGGCTGGGTTAGCTGGGCAGACCAGAACTGGACGGGTGGACTCAGACATGGGCTGGCAGACTAGGCCTAGTTAGGTGGATGTGGACGCGAGCAGATGGACACAAACACGAACGCAAAGAATGGCAAACAGGCCTGACGGGACGACCATTGCCCTATGGCGGTAAATTCCCATGACGCCATGGCAGAGGCTGTCGTTGGTCACAATCAATAGAGGGGAAGATGAGGAACAGGATGGTGGTGGCGATCGGAGGAGTCTGGCTATAAAACCCCATTTTTTGGGTTAAGATTTAACCTGATTTTAGTTTTTCCCTATTATGGTCAGTATCGAGTCGGTTCGAGTGAGCTTGAGCCAGACTAAAATTTAGAATATGAGTATGAGGCCCAGATAGCCATATGAGCATGTTATAGAGGTTGGGCCAGACATGCATATGATAGTTTCAGATATGATATAGTAGAGCATGAGTTATTGGTATATACACGAGGTATACACTTGATTTTTTGAGTTAGCTATGATTTTATGCCCAGATCTAACTCTGTTGCACCATTTAATATGCGTTTGGGATTTTCTAGGTATTTCATTTGCATGCGGCATAGGAATTTTGGATTACATGATTGTGGCCCTGTGGGTCCAACATGATTGAGTTCAAGGTTTGAGGCCCATTTAACCTTCTTGCCTCGACTCCTGCTTATGGAGCCAATTTCAAAACTCAAGTCCTTTTTGAGTTCCATGTTGTCAAAGTCCCGCTAGGCCACTAGTGGTCAGATGTCCAGATCGTGCCATGTGGCAAGATTTGAGTCATCCACTCAACTCTATCTACACCCACTGATTTCCAGAGTTTCCACGATGGACCTCCTTCGGCCACCCATTCCGTACGGCCATGATCATCCTGTGGTTGGCTATCCTTTCTGCACTTATTACGACCGCCAGCGCCACTGGAGTTGCGGTCGGCGACCGAGTTTTTAATCAATGCAGATCATCGCTACCACCAATGTTTCGGCTATTTTTCACTACCGGCGAGCCACCACCAGCCAGTCTGACAACCCTGATAGCTTCTATTCGCTGAGATCTTCATTTTGAGACCATCCATGATGACCGGGGCAGCCGCCATTGCACCGACGTCGCTGTACCCGTGGAGGGTGATATGGAAGGTGTGAGGGCGTAGGCATTGTATGGATGTATGAACATGATTATGAGCTGTGCATACGAGCCGGTAATCGCTTAAGTATGTTGTCTTACCACTCAGTGTGATTCAATCTATGAAGTTTTATAAGTTTTTGTGGGTAATAAAATACCTATTTGCCAGCTTTTATTAGATATTTTTCAGACCGGTAACATTAGTTACTGACGTTTTCATATAATATATGTAGGTCTTGCAAATCCTTAGTCGACTTTGGTGGAAGGACAGAAAAACAGTACACACACTTGAGCTTAACGTAGTTATTTACTTTATTATTTTTTATTTATATTTGATGCGTTTGATGCATGTTTAACTATATCTTTAATTCTCATGACACCAAGTAGGTTGTTTTGATCGATTTTATCGAATGAGTCGTACCGACCAACAACCTTAAACATGACTCGACTCAATTGCAATATTTCGGATTCGGTTCTTAAGTGAATCGAAATCGGGGTGTTACACCGGCTCATTGGCTGACCAGAAAACGGCCGAAAGGGGGCAGATCTCTGTCCGGTGCAGCAACGTTGTCAGTGGCGATCGGGGCCTCAGTGGTCGATCGTCATGAGTTATCTCAAAATGGTGATCTCAGCGAATAGAAGTTGTGGGGGTGGTCTGATTGGCCGGGGGCAGCGGCGTTGGTGGTCGTGAGAGGTACGATTGGAAAGCCGGCTCGTGATATGCGGCGGTGGCCGAGGGTGAGGTAGAGACTCCATCGAAATCAATGGATGAAGATAATGCTGAGTGTATGGCTCAAATCTTGCCACATGGTATGATCTAGACATCCGACAACCTCGTGGTCTAGTGGGGCCCATCAATGGGTATATGTAATATACATATAGAAGGAAAGCTCTAATCGAGACCGACCAAAGTTAAGATTGACTCAAGTCCTAAAAGTGGACTCTATAGGCGAGAATCAGAGCAAGTATGCTAAATGGGCCTCGAACCTAGGACTCAATCAACGTGGCCCCACAGGGGCACATTCAAACGATTCAATATTCCTATGTTGCATGCAAATAAAATACCCAAAATATCTCAATCAGATACTAAATGCTGCAATGGCCTAGTTCTAGGCCTAAAATACTGGCTAAATTTAAAAAATCATGTATATATGTCGTGTATACATGTTAACGTCATATTCTACTACATCATCACTGAAACTATCATTTATATGACAGACACACACAACCTCTATAACATGATCTTACGGCCCTCTGGGCGTCATACTCATATTCTTAAAATTGTTTTAGATTCAAGTTTGCTCGAACCAACTCGAGACTGCTCTAACTGGAGAAAACTAAAATCGGGTAAAACACTTAGCCTAAAGTGGGGTTTTACAAGTGCGGTCCGTACATATGTCTATACTGCTCCACTCTCTTATTCGTAAAATCCATAAAAATATGTGTGCTTATATAATATGTTTAGGGAAGAGGTTGATATCATATATTTCTATAGCTTAAGTTTGAAAACCAACAAGGGATCTCATCCTTGTAGATTTATTTAACATGTGTAGAAAACACAATTAAATTGCCCGATATCGGAGAGAGGGAGAATAAAATCGTATTTTTGGGTTAGGGTTTTACCAAATTTTAGTTTTCCCTGTTCGGGTAAGTATCGAGTCGGTTCGAGCAAGCTCCAGCAAGACTAATTTTCACAATGTGTATATGGCCCAGATGGCCATATGAGAATGTTGTGGAGGTATAATAATAATAATAAATAGTTCTAACAAGCCTACAAGTAAACACCCAGCATGTAAATCGTGGTTGCGGGAAGGAGAACTGTGAACCGGACAAAGGGGTAAATAGGGGGGCCAGTGGTGCCCGTAGCCGGAGAAAGCCTATGGCAGCACACCTGGTGTCACAGCCAGTAAGGATCGATGGCCCATACAATGAGGAGGATGTTGGTGGTCGTGGTCGGTGGAGTCTGGTCACTAGCTTGCCAAAAACTGCTGGGAATAGGAAATTGCCATCTAGTGTAGCAACGTCGTCACTGACAATCACGGCAACAACGGAGGTTGGTGTTGGCACCAAACCATAGATCTCAGCGACGGGAAGGTGTTAGGGTGGTTGGCTTTGCTAGAGGACACTCACCAGCGCCAAACAATGGCCTGATCGGGTTGCGGCGGCGGCAAAAACCGTAACCAATATCGTCGTCATCAACTAGCTGCGAGGTGGCCATAGACTGATAGCTGGCCACGAGGTGGCTATGGACTTATAGCCAACCACAATCATTGGTACGGACTGATAGCCGGTCACGAGGTGGTCACGGTGGTACCAATACGGTGGCAGGGGGCAAGGTGGAGAGTCACCGGTGGCGAGCCGAAGTGGCGGCGGCGTTAACACAGTGAAATCGTGGAAGATCTAGGAAAATAATATGGTCAAGGCAGGGCTAAAGTGGACGGCTTAGATCTTGCCATGTGGCAACATCTGTTTGACAAATGTACAGAAAGCTTTGATTGAGACCGTCCAAAATCAAAACCGACTCGAATCGTAAAAGTTACTCTATAGACGGGAATCAAGGGAGAAGTCTAAATGGGCCTTGAACCCTAAACTCGATCAAGCTAGGCCCACATGGGCAATATCTAGTGATCTAAAATTCCTATGCTACGTGCAAGTGAAATACCTAGAAAATATGAAATGGATGCTAAACGGTGAAACGGCCTAGATCTCCGCCTAAAATCCCAAATGAAATACCTAGAAAATCCCTTATGTATACCTCGTGTATACACTGATAACTCATTGTATATAGTATCATAATTAAAACTATAATATGCATGTCAGGAAGACTCAGCCTCAATAATATACTAATGTGGCCATCTGGGCCTCATACTCATATTATTAAAATTGGTATACATTGAGTTCGTTCGAACCGACTCGAAATTGTCCGAACCGGACAAAACAAAAATTTGGTAAAACTCTAAGCTGAAACTAGGGTTTTACAATAAATATATAAATAAACAAGAAAATGCACTCACAGATAATTCGATAAATAATAAATATATAAACATAAGCATAAACATAAATAATAATCTAATCATAAAATAATAATATAATTACACCATATAAGTACAAGTGTAATCACAAGTAAATGTCAACATATACTTGTGTTAGTAAACATATAAATAAATAAAAAAATAAATATATAATAATTCAATAAATAAATAAATAGCTAATACTCATTAATCATGAATTTTAATAATATCATAGTTATACAATATTGGAATTCATAATTAACTACAAATAAATATTCACATACACGCGAACAAGCAAATAGATATATATATATATATATATATATATATATATATAATTTAATAAACATATATAAGATTAATAGTAATAAATAAATATACCATTAATAATATTAAGTAATCGTATAAACATGCATTTTAATCTATAAATACACGAATGATAATATAATAATAATAATAATATTGATAAATAAATAAATAATTTAATAAATAAAACTAATCATAACATATAAACAAGGTAAATCATGTGAATATGTGTGTAAACTACTATAGATGATCCCAAATTACCAAAAATTGTGCTAAAATGCACCAAAATGGTCCGAAAATGAGCTCATGAGGATCAAACTGAGCTAAACCTGACCAAATCAAATGGGTTGAACCAACTGGGTTTGGAAAATGGACTGGGTTAGCTGGGCAGACAAGAACTGGACAGGTAGGCTCGGACATGGGCTGGCGGACTAGGCCTAGTTAGGTGGCCATGGATGCGAGCAGGTGGACACGAATAGGAATGCGAAGAGGGGCAAACAGGCCTGTTGGGAAGAACGTTGCCCGACGCCCGAAAAGTCCCATGACACCATGACAAAGGCTGCTGTCAGTCATGATCAATAGAGGGGAGGGTGGGGAACATGATGTTGGTGGTGAACAGAGGGAGTCTGGCTGTAAAACTCCATTTTTGGGTTAGGGTTTTACCCGATTTTAGTTTTCCCTATTTGGGTCAGTATCAAGTCGATTCGAGCGAGCTCGAGCTAGACTAAAATTTAGAATATGAGTATGAGGCCTAGATGGCCATATTAGCATGTTATAGAGGTTGAGTATGTCAGACATGCATATGATAGTTTTTGATATGATATAGTAGAACATGAGTTATTGGTGTATGCATGAGTATACACTTGCTTTTTATGAGTTAGCTAAGATTTTAGGCCTAGGTCTAACTCGTTGCAGCGTTTAATATGTGTTTGGGGTTTTCTAGGTACTTCAATTCCATGGAGGATAGGAATTTTGGATTACTTGATTGTGCCCCTGTGGGCCCAAAATGATTGAGTTTAGGGTTTGAGGCCAATTTAACCTTCTTGCCTTGACTCCCGCCTATAGAGCCAATTTCAGGGCTCAAGACCGTTTTGAGTTTAGATAGTCTTGATTTGAACTTTCCACCTATAGGTGGGCCCCACTAGGACACGAGTTGCCAATCATCCATATTGTGCCACGTGGCAAAATTTGAGCCATCCATTCAACTTTATCTACACCCACTGATATCTAGAGTTTCCACAATTTTGAAATTTTCCGCCAATACGCCACCGCCAGTTGCCGCCAGCGAGTGGACAGACCACCTTCGGCCACCCATTTGGTACGGCCATGATCGTCCTGCCACTGGCTTTCCATTTGTACTTCTCACGAGAACTGGCACCGCTGCAGTCGTGATTGGCAACTGAGCTTTTTATCCCTGTTCATCATTGCTGCACTTAATGTTTGGGCTATTTTCCGGTGCCGGCGAGCCACCTCCGGTCAGTCCGAGACCTTGATAGCTTCTATTCGCTGAGATCTTCATTTTGAGACCATCCATGATGACCACCGTGGCAGCCATGGCGACCGACGTCGCTGTACCCGTAAGAGGGTGATATGGAAGGTGTGAGGGCATAGGCGTTGTATGTATGTATGAATATGATTATGAGCTGTGCATGCGAGTGGGTAATTGCTTATGTATGTTTGCTTACCGCTTTGTGTGAGGCAATTTTAAAGTTTCATAAGTTTCTGTGGGTAATGAAATACCTATTTGCCAGCTTTCATTAGATATTTTTCAGACCAGTAACACTAGTTACTGACGTTTTTCATATAATATATGTAGATCTTCCAAATCCTCAGTCGACTTTGGTGGAAGGACAGATAAACAGTACACACACTTGACCTTAACGTAGTTATTTACTCTATTATTTTTTATTTATATTTGATGTGTTTGATGCATGTTTAACTATATCTTCCATTCTCATGACACCAAGCGGGTTGTTTTAATCGATTTTATCGAATGAGTCGTATCGACCAACAACCTTAAACGTGACTCGACTCAATCGCAATTTTTCGGATTCGGTCCTTAAGTGAACCAAAATCAGGGTGTTACACATGCCATTGGCTTACCGGAAAATGGCCAGAAGGGGGCAGATCTCCGCCCGGTGCAGTGACTTTGCCAACCGCGATCGAGGCCATGGCTGTCGATCACCGTGAGTTATCTCAAAATGGTGATCTCAGCAAATAGAAGCTGTGGGGGTGGTCTGATTGGTCAGGGGTGGCTAGCCAGTGTAGGATAATGGATCAAATGGCTGCAGCAACGGTGGAAGCGGTTGTAAAAACTTCGACGCCAGCGGCGGTTTTGGTGGTTGTGAGAGGTACGATAGGAAAGCTGGCCGCAATATGCTCCCGTGGCTGGGGGCAAGGTAGAGACTCCGTGGAAATCAATGGATGAAGATAATGATGAGTGTACTACTCAAATCTTGCCATGTGGCATGATCTAGATGTCCGACAACTCGTGGTTTAGTGGAGCCCATCAATCGATATATGTAATATAATATGGATGGAAAGCTCTAATCGAGACCGACCAAAGTTGAAATTGACTTGAGTCTTAAAAGTGACTCTGTAGACGAGAATCAATGCAAGTATGCTAAATGGGCCTCGAATCCAGGACTCAATCAACCTGGGCCCACAGGGGCACAATCAAACGAATCGAAATTCCTATGCTGCATGCAAATAAATCACCGTAAATCACCAAACTAATTTTAAGAATATGAGTATGGGCCCATATGGCCATATGTGCATTTTGTGGTGGCTTATTGTGCTTAACATGCGGATGATACCTTGATTTAGACTACAACTGAGCGTGAGTTATCAGTGTATATGAGAGGTATACATGTGATTTGTATGACTTAGCGAGGGTTTTAGGCCTAGATCTAGGTTGTTACAGCATTTAATCCTGTTTGGGATTTTTGGGGTATGTAATTTACATGCATCTAAGTGATTTTGGAACATCGAAATGTGGCCATGTAGGCTCAGCTTGATTGAGTCGCGGATTTTTGAGTTCATGGTTCTAAACCCATTTAGCCTTCTTGCCTCAATTTCCATGTACAGAGTCACTTTTGGACTCGAGTTAGTTTTGACTTTGGGCGGTCTCGATCTGAGCTTTTCATTTGTATGTGTATTGTATATACCCATAAGTGGATCCCAGTAGACTACAACTTGTCGGACATTTAGATCATAACATGTGACAAGATCTCAGTCGTCCATGTCAACCCTAAGCATTCTTCCTTTTGATTTTTAGTGACATTCCCACGATTTTGGATGGTTTTCACAATAGTGTGCTGGCCACTTTGGCTTGCTGCCGGCGAGACCTTGGCCCTTCTCCAGTCAGTAGATCGGCATGGCCGTGTCCACCCAACAGTTGGCTATCAATTCGTACCCACCATCGTCACCGGCACTCGCACAGTCCCCTCCGGCGACGGCATTTTTGCAATCAATTTCCGTCGCTGCTGCCACATTTTTGGGCTATTTTCCGTCGCCGGCGAATGTTGTCCATTGAAGCCCGCCACACCCACAACTTCATTTTGTTGAGATCTACATTTTGAGGTCACCCACAACCACCGTCACGGCTTCGATCACCACCGGTGATACCGCCGCACCCATGGCGATACCGCTACTTTCTGTCTAGTTTCCAGCACAACATTGGCCGGACTTTGTGGATCATCACTACCAGCACCTCCCTCATGATGCCCGGTGTCGATCCCGACCAGCGGTGTAACACACCGATTTCGGTTCACCTAAGAACCAAAGCAGAAATGTTACAATTGAGTTGAGTCATGTTTAAAGTTGTTCGTCCATAAGACTCGATCGATATAATAGATTGAAACAACTTGCTTGGTATCATAAGAATAGAAGACATTGTTAAATATACGTCAAAACACAACAAATGTAAATACATTAATAAAGAAAATAACTACGCTGAGCTCAAGTGTGTGTAGTGTTTATCGACTTTGGATTTGCAAGACCTATATATATTATATAAAATATGTTAGTAACTAGTGTTTTTAGTAAAAAAAATGTAACTAATACAATCTGGCAAACGGGTATTCCGTTACCCACGAAAACTTATGAAACTTCAACTCTGCCTCCCACAAGGCAGTAAGCAAACATACTTGTCGGCTTGCATGCACGGCTAATGTTCATTTTCTTACAAAGAATGCTTGCACCCTCACATCTTCCTTATTTCACCCACCACGGTACTTGAGTGGCAAAAGAAACAGTTAAGTTAAAGCCACAAACCGCACTACCTCAGGGTTTGAAGGAGTATTAGTGCGGTCCATACATATCTCCATACCACTCACTCTCTTATTCATAAAAATCATAAAAATGTGCGTACTTATATAATAGGTTTAGGCAAGAGGCTTATATTATATATTTTTGGATCTTCAGTTCAAAAACGAACAAGGGATCTCATCCTTGTAGTTTTATTAAACCTGTATACAAATACTGCTAAATTGCCAGACATCGGACGGATCCTGTAAAACCCCAACTTCAAGTAAGGGTTTTATCTACTTGTAGTTTGCCGGTTCGGCGCCAGTCTCGAGTCGATTCAAACGAGCACGACCTAGAATAATTTTAAGAATATGAGTATGAGGCCGAGATGGGCATATGAGCATGTTATAGAGGTTGTGTATGCCCGAGTTCCATATGATAGTTTAAGTTATCATACAATATAGCATGAGTTAATAGTGTATACATGAGGTATAGATATGATTTTTATGAGTTAGCTAGGTTTTTATGCCTAGATTTAGGCTGTTGTAGCGTTTAGTATCCGTTTGGAATTTTTAGGGCATCTCATTGCATGCATCATAGGGATTTTGGATCACTCGATTATGCCACTATGGGGCCAACTTGATTGAGTTTACGATTTGAAGCCCATTTACTCTTCTAGCTTCGATTCCTGCCTATAGAGTCAATTTTATGTAACGACCCGGCCTAAAGTGCAACGTAATGGGCCTAAGTCATTTCTTTAAAATAGTTAACCCAAGTTAAAGATCTATAATCCATTCCCACTTATAAACAGGATCTTATCCCAGTAGGTATTAGATGTGGGACTAAGTTGAGAGATCTCACAATATTGTAAAGACTGTCATATATATATATATATATATATATATATATATATATATATATATATATATATATATATATATATATATATTTACGTTGTTTAAAATATTTGACTCGGTCTAGGAAGGATCGAACGTTGGAATTATTATTATTATTATTATTATTATTATTATTACTATTATTTATTCTCTACCCGGTTAAATGAAATACGGGTGTTAGGTTGTTTTCCCATAACCTAGCCATCATTTTTATTTCATTTTTATGAGGGGCATCTTCCTCATCATAGCCATCATTCTCATTTTCTTCTCCTCTTCCTTACCGGTGCCGGCCTCTTCCTTGCTTGGGTATCCTTCCTATATCCCTACTCTTAATTTTCATGCATGCATATCTTTTAAAATGATAATAAGTTTGATAATCATGGAAACTAAAGTCTCAAATCCCGTCCATGGCCAACGAGTCTGAAATTTTGGCAAGATGGGCCACCGTAAGAAAAATTGCAAGGCAGCCGCTCACAACTCCGACGACCTCTGTGGCTGCTTGGTTGAAGGGTGGCATCGCCTTGTTTGTTGTTTCCGATGGGTGGCGGAATTGCACCTGTTACTGGGTAGAATTTCAAGGGTGACGAAGGTGGTGGCGTTCCTCTGAAATAGACGCTGTCATGGAAGCTTCAGAGGGTAGAAGCCAGTTGTTCTTCGTCGACAACTTCAGGGGTCCATTACAGCAGTTCCTGCTGCCGGCACAGTTCATTGCTGATGACCTTCTAGCCGGAATTCATGGCGGCGAACATGTAGACGTGGGAGAACGACCCTACTCCCTGCGTCGTCTAAAGGTGGCTGATCCTTCCTGGTTGATGACGGCCTGAGGTAGCTGAACCTTTGAATTAGAGCAAGGTGCAAGAAAGAAGTGGTCTTGAGGCTAGGAGAAGAAGGACAGGTCTGGTTTTTGGTGCAAAGATGAGGTATGTAGAAGAGAAGAACGTCGGGGAAGATGGCAAATCTGTAATATTTGCTTGACTCGACAACGACTTGAGTTAAAAATAATACTAACTCGCAATAAATCTTAAAAATAATTATTCAAATAGGTTATGGGTTAAAGTTGCTAACTAATTAATTATCGTATGAAATTGCCATTAGTAATAAAAATACGGTAATGATAAACGGTCGATAATTAATCGGCATACTAAAAACGATTAATTTTAAATCTAATGGTTATATGTGATTAACAAAATAAAATTTGCACCTTTATCATATTAAATTTAATACTAGGTAAATAAAGTGATTATTTTAATAACGAGTCAATAAGGTAGAAAATGGGTTATTAAACTATAATTGTGTAAAAAGAACCTAAATAGCATAATGAAAATAAATAAAGTTCAAACCTTTATTGAATTGAATAATTGAAAATAATTATTAAAATCATTGAATTAGGATAATACAAATCATTTTAAATAATTTAATCGAACGACTTAATTAATTAAATTGCTATTAATAATGATAATGATTAAAGATTAAAAACATAAATTAAATCGTCAACATCGTGGTTAAGTAATTATCATCTCAAAGGAAATTATACTAATAATAGTAATTAAATACTTGTTTATAAGTTAAAAATTATTTTATCATTAGTGAAGTGGGAATTATGATTTAGATAATTAATTTAAAATGTAAAGTAGGACTTAAATGATTATGTCACATGAATGACAATTATCTCAGTAGACATGGTTGTACATCCCGCTTTAACAAATTCATGTAACGACCCCAAAGCTCCCAGCTTTATTGTAGTCAACCAGCGAAAGCCGGTACTCTCACCATGCATGGCGACCAACCAGTAACGTGGCGGCCTCCATTTGCTGCTATGGCGTCTCCAACTTGGCCACCACATGGCAACCCTCAACCAGTCCTTGGCGACCCTCTTCTGGCTACCCAATCAGCAACCCCGACCTGACCATGGTGACTCCATGTCGGTCACATAATCAGCCCATGACCCATGGCAGCGTCTCCCTAGTCGGCTACATAAACAGCACCCGACCAGACCCATGGCGACTACTCTAGTCAGCCACATAAACAGCACCCGACCAACATGTCTTCTTTTCCTTCCACCCAATTTCAGACCCCATCTTCTATCTACCCCACTGATCCTATTGGAAAAACCCCAAAGATCCAATCTTTATCCGCTGCTATCTCATGGAACTCGGACTACACCCTACATGGGGACCTTAATTTCACCATTCATGGTGGTCGACCAGCAGCCATGGCGACCATGTCCTGCCCCATCAAGGTGACGACCAGCACCACCCCAAGTGACGACCAGTCTGCCCTTTCCATGGCGGATCCACGTCTGGCCAGCAACACCACCCATGGCAACACCAACCTAGTCTCCCTTCACGTTCCTGATTTACATCCCTCCCCGACGGTCTGACTCGGCCACCCAAGGCGACCCCGTCCGGCCAGCCGCACCGCTGGGAGCACTCCCTACTTCCAGCACGTCAACCCAACTCACAAGGATGGAAGATGGTGTTGTTGCTGCTGCAAAAACAGCAAGACGTCCTCCTGGTTTTCTTCTTCCCTTGTTGATTTCTCATTTGATTCTTATGTTTATCATGTTTATGATTTATGCAACATGTGTATGCATGCAATAGAAGAAAAGAAAGGAAAAGAAATTACCCGAGCGAAGGAGGAAAACCAGCGTCTGTCCAAGGAGGAAAAGATGTAGATGACGCCCTCCCCTTCTCCTTTTATCAAGAATAAGATGACGGCTAGGGTATGTGGAAACACCCTTCCACCGTAATTCCTTTAACCGGGTAATTGGGTAATCAACACGGTTCACTTAACCATTTCACTTAACCTCTTAAATGGGTACATGGTTTAGTTCACTTAAATGGTTAAATGGATAAGTAATGTGGTCGACTCGACCGATTCAACTAGAATCGTCCGGTTAGAAATTACTTTTCAATTAACCGGGTAATTCATACTTAACCAGCTAACGAATTTTTTTCCACGTTCAATCCCACCGCGTCGAACGTTATTTTTTATTATTATTGTATATATATATATATATATATATATATATATATATTCCGGGTCTTTACAATCTCCTCAACTTAGAATTATTTCGTCCCCGAAATATCATAGCATAAATAGGATATTGATGATTAAGTACATCTCTGGTATAAGTTCATGTTTCAACAATTACACGGATTTTATGCTACATTATGCTACAAATAGGCTAGGATATTTTCTGGCCATTTCCTGTTCAGTCTCCCATGTAGCTTCTTCTGATCCCTGATTTCTCCATAATACCTTTACCAAAGGGATCTCCTTGTTACGGAGTGTCTTTGTTTCCCTTGCCAAGATGCGAATCGGTTTTTCCTCGTAGGTTAAATCCGATTGTAGCTCTAAATCTGCAAAATTTGTGATAATGTGATTCTCATCTCGTACATATTTCTTTAGCATTGACACATGAAAGACATTGTGTACACCATCCAGGCTTGGTGGTAATGCTAATCTATATGCACAACTTCCGATTCGATCCAAAATTGGAAATGGTCCTATGAATCTTGGCTTCAACTTCCCAGATGTTCTAAATCTGATCACTCCCTTTTTAGGTGAGGTCTTAAGGTAGACGAACTCCCCAACTTGGAATTCTAAGTCCTTCCTTTGAGTGTCAGCATAACTTTTCTGTCGATCCTGAGCTGCCTTAAGCCTTTGCTGGATGAGTTGCACTTTTTCGGCTGCTTCTCTCACCATCTCTGGCCCGACTATAACCACCTCTGTAGACTCCAACCAGCATGATGGAGATCGACAAGGCCTACCGTATAAAGCTTCAAACGGTGCCATTCCTATACTGGCTTGGTAAGAGTTATTATAGGTGAATTCAGCCAAGGCTAAGTGTTTCTCCCAATCTCCTCCCCAGTCGAGGATGCAAGCTCTCAACAAATCCTCCAAGGTTTGATTGGTCCTCTCACTCTAACCATCAGTTTGGGGGTGATATGCTGTACTTAACTTGATTTGGGTCCCCATAGCTTTTTGGAAAACTTCCCAAAAATGTGACGTGAATAGGGGATCTCTGTCAGAGACTATCTCCTTTGGAATTCCATGCAGCCTGACAATGTTATTTATGTACAGTTCTGCTAAGTATTCCGCCATCCTTGTTGATTTTGTGGGGATAAAGTGAGCTGCCTTAGTCAAACGGTCCACAACTACCCATATAGAGTCATGTCTCTTCAAAGTCCTTGGGAGTTTAGTAATAAAATCACATGTGACACGCTCCCATTTCCAGGTAGGTATCTCTAAAGGTTGTAATAATCCACCGGGTAGTTGATGTTGGGCTTTGATCAATTGGCACGTCTGACACTTGGAAACAAAATCCACCACATCCCTCTTCATCCCAATCCACCAGTAGGTTCGTTTTAAGTCCTGGTACATCTTTGTAACACCAGGGTGTATTGAGAACCTTGAACGATGAGCTTCCTCCAGGATATCTCGCTTTAATGCATCATTGTTGGGTACACACAACCTCCCTCTAAATCTGATTACACTGTTGGAATCTGCTACAATGTTGGGAGTTTTGTCCAACATTTCATTCAGCTTCTCATCTTCCATTTGTGTTAGCTTAACTCGGTCCACCAATTCATTGGAGATAACCAGGTTCGCCAGTAGTCCTGTCATTCGTTCCACCGGGTTAATAGCTACCACCTCAGCTGACATAGCCCAAAGTCTAGCTAGCTGTTGACCCTTGTCCACCTTGCCCTTCCGACTCAACGCGTCGGCTACAACGTTCGCTTTTCCCGGATGGTATAAAATTTGGAAATCATAGTCCTTCAAGTATTCTATCCACCGCCTCTGTCGAAGGTTGAGGTCATTCTGGGTGAAGATATACTTCAAACTTTGGTGGTCGGTGAAAACCTCGAACTGAGCTCCATACAAATAATGTCTCCAAATTTTTAGAGCAAACACAACTGCTGCCAGTTCCAAGTCATGGGTTGCATAATTTTGCTCGTGAATCTTCAATTGGCGAGAGGCATAAGCCACCACCTTACCATCTTGCATAAGGACACATCCTAACCCCACTAGAGATGCATCACTGAAGACCACGAATCCTTCGTTACCATTTGGTAGGGGTCCAAACTGGTGCTTTAGAAATTGGTGTCACTCCAGGTACTAGGTCAATGGCAAACTCCACTGCCCACTTAGGAGGCAACCCTGGAAGTTCGTCTGGGAATACACATATTCCCGGACTGAATCCTCCCCCTAAACCAAATTGGCAAACGCCAGTGCTTTCTTCTGGACAACGGGCTCTAGAAAATATTGTCCATTGAAAGCTGCCACAAATTCCGCCCACGCGATGGACGAAATCTCACGTCGATGGAAAGTGGTTTTCTCCATGGATTTCCACCAGTAAGATACTTCCCCTTGAAGCATGCATGTCGCCAACCTCACTTGATGGCGATGAGGCACAGAGAGAGCTCTAAATGCTTTCTCAGTAATGTCCAACCAGCTCTCCGCTTTCATTGGATCAGTCCCACCAATGAACACCTCAGCTCCGTTCTTCCGGAATTTTTCTACAGTGTATCGATCACTGTCATCCCCAACTGGCAGTACCACTTGTCGGACTACCGGTGGCACTGGGTTTGGAAGTTCCCCTTGCTCGCCCGGGTCAGCTATTCCTACCCGCTCTTGGGCGCTCCCCTGATCCCCATTTGGGACGTTACTAGGACCCGCAGCCGAATTTGGAGCTCCATTCCCTGTTACCAATCCTGGTAATCGCTGTACTATGTTCTGAATCACAGAACTGGTATTATCTGAAGCCTGCGGTAGTCCCTGTATGGCCGTCAAAATTTGGCCTAACACACTCTCCACGTTCGTGTCCGACTGCGCAGCTTGGCTCGACTTCCTTCGGGTGCCTGCCATCTAAAATTTGATTCCGTTATGGTTCATAAAATTTTTTTTCAACGATTACTTAGGTTTGTTAGTGAGTCCACTAATTCCCTAATGACATACGCCTATTGGAGAAAGATAAATATTGGACTCTTCAACAAGGTACTTGAGTCATAAGATGTGAGCTTTTGGGAAACCAGGCTCTGATACCACCTGTAACGACCCGCCATTTTTCACAACATTGTGGGCCTAGCTGGCCAGGTGTTACTCAAAATTAAACTAAATATGTCTAACATTTTTTATTTAACAATAACATATATAAAGATCCCACAGTCTTAGACCGTTTCCCAGCAGCCACACTTATTTCTCAATTAAATAAAAAAAGGAGTCCTCATATTTATTTTGCTCCATGCTCTGGATGTCAATCACCTAATCTCGTATCTGCACACCTGCGGAGGCAATTCCGCGTTAGTGATTACAACACTAAGTAGTATAATAGATAAAACAAGATCAAGTACATTCCACTATTTCCTTATGTTTATTTTAATATGCGGTGGAGCGATTCCGCTATACTCCAAAACAATGCGGAGGAGGTATCCGCTGTGATCCGCACACCCCGGCCGTAGCCTTTTTGTGGGGAGGCTACCACTACCGTCTCCAGTGCCAGTGCCTCGCACACCCCGGCCGTAGCCTTTTTGTGGGGTAGCTATCACTGCACTCGGGTGATTGCTACGCCCCGTTTGTGGGGAAGCTCTCACTACCAATTCTAGTGCCAGTGCCTCGCACACCCCGGCCGTAGCCTTTTATGGGGAGGCTATCACTGCACTCCAGTGCCAGTGCCTTACACCCGGCCGTAGCCTTTTTATGGGGAGGCTATCACTGCACTCAGGTGATTGCTATGCCCCGTTTGTGGGGAAGCTCTCACTACCAACTCTAGTGCCAGTGCCTCACACACCCCGGCCGTAGCCTTTTTATGGGGAGGCTATCACTGCACTCAGGTGATGCTCGCCCCGTTTGTGGGGAAGCTCTCACTGCCAACTCTAGTGCCAGTGCCTCACACACCCCGGCCGTAGCCTTTTTATGGGAGGCTATCACTGCACTCCAGTGCGATGGAGGAATCGTGTGCCTCGCTCACCCGGCCGTAGCCTTTTTATGGGGCGGCTATCACTACTCCAAAACAATGTCGATGCATTACAAAATTCACGCACATAACACGACCCAGTGTCGGACTGAGTCAATTCATTTGACCCCGGTTGCACTCGGTGCATGGTAGTCGAATCTGGGCTCAGGCCGACCTAGGCTACCAACAAGGAAAGTACGATGTTCTACCTATTATACGTACCTGATTTGTGATTACGTCTGACTGTGATCCGCTAACCCTAATCTGAATGAGGGCGATGAAAATTATACATTAGTATAATTTTATTTCTGCATGAATCTACATGCAACTATCATGACTGGTATGTACTATCGATTTTGAACGATATTAAATATCTCATGCTAGATCTTCATTGTATTATTTAATTTCCAACAACTTCTAATGATAATTAATTATCTAATGTAGACCCTACCATAATTCCTTTATCTAATTGGATCAATTTGAATTATTTCACATATTCCATACTTAACCTTATCGCCAAATTCATACCCCAACCAATTTCATTTAACGACCCTTCATAAGCTCTCACACCTCATATTAGTATTCATACTCAACGAAACCTTATTCTCACCATAGCATGAGTGATCGACTAGTGCGTGGCAGACCTCCGAGTTTGCTGTTATGCCGCTAATTGGTAACCAGCATGGTCATTAACCTCACCAGTCTCTTTGGTACGACTTATCTTCCGGCTACCCAACCGTACTAACTCCGACTTGACCAGGTGACTCCATATTACGGTCACATAATTAGCCATGACCCATGGTCTAGCGTTCTCCCGACGTCGGCTATATATAACATGTACTCGCCAGGCCCTGACACTCTCTAGTACCTTCTTAATCCGCACCCAAAACCAGCATGTCTTCTTTTCCTTCCACCCAATTTCAGACCCCATCTTTTATCTACCCCACTGATCCGATTGGAAAACCCCAAAGATCCAATCTTTATCCGCTGCTATCTCATGAAACTCGGACTACACCCCACATGGGGACCTTAATTTCACCATTCATGGTGGCCGACCAGCAGCCATGGCGACCATGTCCTGCCCCATCAAGGTGACGACCAGAACCACCCCAAGTGACGATCAGTCTGCCCTTTCCATGGCGGATCCACGTCTGGCCAGCAACACCGCTGGGAGCACTCCCTACTTCCAGCACGTCAACCCAACTCACAAGGATGGAAGATGGTGTTGTTGCTGCTGCAAAAACAGCAGGACGTCCTCCTGGTTCTCTTCTTCCCTTGTTGATTTCTTATTTGATTCTTATGTTTATCATGTTTATGATTTATGCAACATGTATATGCATGCAACAAAAGAAAAAGAAAGGAAAAGAAATTACCCGAGCGAAGGTGGAAAACCAGCGTCTATCTAAGGAAGAAAAAGATGTAGATGACGCCCTCCCCTTCTCCTTTTATAAAGAATAAATGACGGCTAGGGTTTGTGGAAGCACCCTTTCACCATAATTCCTTTAACCGGGTAATTGGGTAATTAACACGGTTCACTTAACCTTTTCACTCAACCTCTTAAATGGGCACATGGTATGGTTCACTTAAATGGTTAAATGGATAATTAATGTGTTCGACTCGACCGATTCAACTAGAATCGTCCGATTAGAAATTACTTTTCAATTTAACCGGGTAATTCATACTTAACCAGCTAATGAAATTTTTTTTTCCGGGTCTTTACATGCCTTGTGTCAGACTGAGTGAATTCCTTCCACTCAGTGTATGGTAGTCGAATCTGGGCTCAGGCCGACTAAGGTTACCAAAATGGAAAATACAACATTTAAAATAATTATACGGACCTGGATATTTCGTACGTAAAGCTGCAATCATGACCAACGATCTTAATCTATACGGGAATATAAAATTATACATTAGTGTAATTTTATTCGAGTAGAAATACATGCCACCAAATAACTTATGTATATCGTTATTAGAATTCGATAACATAAAGCATGCAACATTCAACAATTTTAAATATTAAATTTTCAACATTTACAACAAGTCTAACGAGATAATTAATTATTCATGTGACATAATCATTTAAGTGATACTTTACATTTTAAATTAATTATTGAAATCATAATTCCCCCTTCACCAATGATAAAATAATTATTAACTTAAAAACAAAATAATTATTTCCTTTGAGATGATAATTACCTAACCACAATCTTGATGATGTAGTTTGCTATTTTAATCTTTAATCATTATCATTATTAACAGCAATTTAATTAATTAAGTCATTCCACGAAATTATTTAAAATGATTTGTATTATCCTAACTCAAAGATATTACTAATACAATTTTTTAAAATTATTTAACTTAAGAAAGGTTCGAACTTTATTTATTTTCATTACGCCATTTAGGTTTAACGTTTATGATTTTTACGCGATTATAGTTTAATAACTCATTTTCCACCTTATTAACTTGTTATTAAAATAAACACTTTATCTACCTAGTATTAAATTTAATATAGTAAAGGTGAAATTTTTATTTCATTTATCACTTATAACCATCTTATTTAAATTAATTGCTTATGCCATCAATACTTATTTCCCCTCAACCCAGTGCCCGGCTGAACTCATTGCCGCCGCCGCTGCCCGCCATGGCTGCCGTGGCCACCCTTGCTGTCACCACCATTGGGACGAGTTTGCCGAGCCGGTGCTAACCCTAACCCCCATTGCCCAGGCGAAATAGTCGCTGGAAAACCGCCCATCGTCTTTTTCTTTTTCTCCAAACCCAAGTCGCCCTACGCCGCCCTGACCTTGCCGCCGACTACCGCCCTGCCGCTGGAACCAACTGCCCATCGTCCCCTCACCATCGTCGTGCCGTCCCGATAGACCCCGGCTACTGATCGCCTACCGGCGCGCCGCTGCGATGCCACGAAGCCGCCTCGGCCATCACCACTCCGAGCCGGATTCCGCCGCCGTTCGGTCGCAGTCGCCGCCGCTGTGACCACCAGTGTCACACTCTTGCCATCACCGACGTTTCCCCCATTATCCCGACCGCTGTTGAGGCCGGCCGTAGCACCGATCAAAGCATGCCGCCGCCGCTGCCCGTTTTTACGCCGCCGCCGACGGCCATCGCCACCCCGGCTACCCTGTTTGACACCACCATCGGACCAAGCTCGTCGAGCTGGTGCCGATAGACCCCCAATTGCCCCGTCCGGAATCATCGCCGGAAAATTGTCGAAAATCGACGGAAAACTGCCGAAACTTGCTGGAAAACCGCCGGAACCACCAGAAAATTGGATACGTGGGAAATTCGCCGGATCATCTGCCGAACGCACCTGGTCGAATCCGATCGAACTTAGGACGCCGCTAGGAGCCAAATTCGAGTTTCGAGCCACGAAACAGAAACCCTAGCCTTCGCCTATTTTCGACGACGCGAGGTATAAATTACTCCGATGTAAATTCTTAAATTTTATAATTGTTAGGGAAGCATGCTAGACTAGACAATTAGATGAATTTCCGTGTTTTTGACGTGTCTATATATTTGTGTGTAATTTAATAAAAATTATGAATTTGGTTGATTGACGAGTGTTAAAATGGAAAAGTAAGGAATTAATTAGGTGAACTAATTAATTACCCTGATTTCATGAAACGTAGATTGAAAACTCACTAGTATTGACTTAGAATGATTGTGTGATGATTGATGCATGATTGTGTTGATTGTGTACGCATACTATAGGATGTGTGATTTGTAAGAAACGTGAAAATATGTGAACGTGAAAATATGTGAAAAATTTTATTATGAAATATTATTTTTAATGAATGGATATGGTTGGTTATCAAGTAGACCGGTCACGGTTCAACGTAAAGCCAAACCCTAATCTTAGAGAAGACGTAAGGCCAAACCCTGGCATTAGGGAAGACGAACCCAACCTGGAGAATACTGATTCATGAACGGATGATGGGGTAAGAGAATTTAATAAAGGGACTCGTTGAACCTAGGGAATACCTATACATGAATAGATGTGAGAATTTAATTGAGGAACTTGTTGAAGCATATATATATAGGAGGAGGGGGTTAGGAGAGAAGGGCAGTCCACTCCTTCTTGCCTCCTCTCCAGTACCTTTCCATTGGGTGTCTTCGGGTGTTGAGATTTTGTATGGTTGTAAATTAGATGGCAGATATGAAATTCACGTTTGACTAGTTTCAAGAAACTCTATTTTTAGCCGCACTGTTTAAAATCTAATAATGGACATGTCAGAATGGAATGGACCCATTGACTAATAGGGGGTACGATGGAATGGACACATCGGCTAAACCTAAAACAGTGGTACGGTGGAATGGACCCATCGGCCTATAGGGGGTACGATGGAATGGACCCATCGGCTCAACCTAATACCGTGGTACGGTGGAATGGATCCATCGGGCAATAGGGGGTACGGTGGAATGGACCCATCGGCTCAACCTAATAAGTAGTACGATGGAATGGACCCATCGGTTAATAAGGGGTACGGTGGAATGGACCCATCGGCTGAACCTAATAAGTAGTACGGTGGAATGGACCCATCACCTAATAAGGGGTACGGTGGAATGGACCCATCGGCTAATAGGGGGTACGATGGAATGGACCCATCGGCCCAACATATTAGGGGGCACGATGGACTGACCCATCGGCCCAATATTTTATAGTAGCAACCCAACATAATAGGGGGCACGATGGACTGACGGGAAGAAGAAGAAGAAGAAGAAGAAGAATGGCAGTTTTGTAATTTCGGGTTGACTCGATATGGGTTGAGTTGAAAATCATAATAATAATACCAACTCGTGTTAAAATCATTGAAATAATTAATTTAAAGGAATATGAGTTAAGTGGTCAAAATAATAAATTTATAAATTATTACATGAAATTAATAAATTTCGATCAGGATGAACGGTAATTAATTAATCGGCTGATTAAAAGCAATTAACTTAAATTGAAGGGTTATGAGGAATATTTAATAGAGACTTCACCTTTATCATATAAAAGTTATATTTGATAAATAAAACGATTATTCTTATAATAAATTCGTAAAGTAAAATAATGGATCAATAAAAGATAATCGCGTAGAAATTACGCGATAGCATAATTAATTAAATAAAGAAGTGTCGAACCTTATCGAATTCAATAAATTAATTAATGTGGCATATATTAAATATTTAGTTGCATGCATTTTCGACGCGAGTAAAATTATACTAATGTATAATTTTATGCCCCATTCATATTAGGGTTAGCGGATTACAGTCGGACGAACCCGCAAGTCAGGTACGTATAATAGGTAGAACATCGTATTTTCCTTGTTGGTAGCCTAGGTCGGCCTGAGCCCAGATTCGACCACCATGCATGAAGTGCAACCGGGGTTAAAGAATTGACTCAGTCCGACACTGGGTCGTGTTATGTGTGTGAATCTTGTAATGCATTGATATTGTTTTGGAGTAGTGATAGCCGCCCCATAAAAAGGCTACGGCCGGGGTGAGTGAGGCACAACGATTCCTCCATCGCACTAGAGTGTAGTGATTGCCGCCCCATAAAAAGGCTACGGCCGGGGTGTGTGAGGCACTGGCACTGAGTGCAGTGATAGCCGCCCCATAAAAAGGCTACGGCCGGGGTGTGTGAGGCACTGGCACTAGAGTTGGCAGTGAGAGCTTCCCCACAAACGGGGCATAGCGATCACCTGAGTGCAGTGATAGCCGCCCCACAAAAAGGCTACGGCCGGGGTGTGCAAGGCATTGGCACTGGAGTGCAGTGATAGCCTCCCCATAAAAAGGCTACGGCCTTGGTGTGCGAGGCACTGGCACTAGAATTGGTAGTGAGAGCTTCCCCACAAACGGGGCATAGCAATCACCCGAGTGCAGTGATAGCTACCCCACAAAAAGGCTACGGCCGGGGTGTGCGAGGCAATGGCACTGGAGACGGTAGTGGTAGCCTCCCCATAAAAAGGCTACGGCCGGGGTGTGCGGATCACAGCGGACACCTCTTCCGCATTGTTTTGGAGTATAGCGGAATCGCTCCACCGCATATTAAAATAAATATATGAAAATGGTGGAATGTACTTGTTAATTTTATCTATTATACTACTTAGTGTTGTAATCACTAACGCGGAATTGCCTCCGCAGGTGTGCAGATCCGAGATTAGATGATTGACAACTAGAGCATGGAGCAAAGTAATATGAGGACTCCTTTTTGTTATTTAATTGAGGAATAAGTGTGGCTGCTGGGAAACGGTCCAAGACTGTGGGATTTTATTATAAGTTATGATTTCTAATAATGTTTGAGATAATTGCTTTAATTTTGAGTAACACCTAGCCAGTTAGGCCCACAATATTATCATGAAAAATGGCAGGTCGTTACATAGACTTTGTGCCCATAGCTGCCTGAAAGGCCTTCCAAAATCGCGATGTGAACCTCGGATCCCTGTCTAATATGATCTCCCGTGGTACGCTGTGTAAGCTGACTATCTGATCTCTGTACAGCGTAGCCAATGTGGTCAGTGGCTAATCCATCCTGATCGGTATGAAGTGTATGCTCTTTGTAAGTCGATCTGCTATGACCCATATGTAAAACCCGTGACTCGAGTCAGAGTTTTACGGGAGTGAACCAGTCGGTTCGAGTCGAGTCAGCTTCATGGACCGCGAGCTGGGTTGAGGCCAGCTGTGAGTTATGAGCAATGAGGGTCATGTATGCTCAAGTGTATGATGATAACGCCTGAAAGATGATGAAAAAAATGGGTTATCAAGTATATGGAGGTATGCAGTATTGATTGTTATTTTTATTTGATCGAAGAATAGTTTTAGGCCGAATAACGAATTAGGACGCGTTTGACGATATTCGGGTGGGTTATTAGTTATAGAGCATGTCATTTGGATGTTATTGTGTTTGTTTTATTTTATAGAATTTTTCCATATTTTTCTAGATTTTTTTTAGAATTTATTACGAACTAGTTATTATTTTGACTCGAGTAGGAATCGAGTCAATACTTATTTACGAAACTGCCACTGGAGCATCACTTCATCTTCCCCGACCCTTCTTCCACCCAAACCCTCGCCGCCCCTTGTGGTCGCCGCCGCCGCCGCTGCCGACGCCGTGCTGCCGCCAATCGACGCCGCCCCGCCCCGCCGTGAAGTCGCCGTGCCGCCCCGACCAACTCCGGCCACCGTCGCGCCGCCACGACGCCGGAATCGCCCCGCGAAGCCGCTTCGGCCGTCGCCACTCCGGGCCTGATTTCGCCGCCGTCCGGGCCGCTCCGCCGCCGCTGTGACGCCGACGACCACCCCCTCGCCGTCGCCGACATTTCCCCCACCACCCCGACCGCCGTCGAGGCCGGCCGGAGCCCCGATTGGAGAACGCCGCCGCCGCCGCCCGTTTTCAACGTCGCCGCCGACGGCCATCGCGGCCTCGGTTGCTCTGTTTGACACCGCCATCGGACCAAGCTCGTCGAGCTGGTGCCGATAGACCCCTTGATTGCCCCGTCCCGAATCGTCGCCGGAAAACCGTCGGAATCCGCCGGAAAACCGCCGATACTCGCCGGAAAACCGCCGGAACCGCCGGAAAATGGATTCGAGGGAAGTTCGCCGGATCATCCGCCGAACGCACCCGGTCCAATCTGATCGGACTTCGGACGCCGCTAGGTGCCGAATTCGAGTTTGGAGCCGCGAAACGGAAACCCTAGCCGTCGCCGATTTTCGACGACGCGAGGTATAATTTATTTTAACTTAATTATTTGAAAGTATTGATTATTAGAATTTGCATGCTATGATTGATGAATTGTGCATTGTAATTACTTATATAAATGTGGATTTGATTTAGAATAAAATATGAAATTTGTGGAATTGTGTGGTGTTAAAAATAGAAGTTATGAAACTAATTAGGGTTATTAAGTAATAATCATGATCTAATGCAAACTAGCCTAATTAGACTTGCTAGAATTGATATAGATTGATGTGTGTTGATTGATGAGTGATTGGGTTGATTATGTGCATGCTATAGGATGTGTGATTCATCATGCGGGCGTTAGTTTTTAGCTTGATTGTGTAGGTACGGTGTAGGAGCTCGCCGCCTAGGCGCGTGGACCCGTTTGGAGCTTCTACCAGGTCCGTTTAGGACTCGTTCTCTGTTTTTACACTACTCTATTGTTTATTTGATTTATCATGTGCAGGACGAGTTAAGTGGCGTTTTATCGGATCCCACTTAACTCGGGCCATTTAGCCAACAGTCCTTTTTCGGATTAATAACCCTCGAGGATGAGATCCCTCGAGTTTGTTTTCGAACTTCAGATCCAGCTCACGATGCCTTCGGGCCTATTGTATAAATCCCAACCCAGGCCTATATATATATAGTTTTCGTGTTTTCGGTGAGAGATGGAATGAGGGTTACTTGCGGCCACGTCTTCAGATAGGGCGTGTGCCCGGAAGAGCGGGCTCTGGAGCTGGGGAGAACCCACTTCGTTCCCGAAGGATCCGGACAACTCCACCTTTGAGTTCCTCAAACCCGGAGAAGTGTGGAGGTTTACGGGTACTGCATTGCAGCGCATGTCTAGACTTGTGGTTTCAAAGGGTACTGAAGGCGACTGCCTGAGAGTGCTCGGCCTTTGTGCTCAAGGCCAGGAGTAATATGGAAGGTGCAGAGGGCGGTAAGGAATGAAATTTGATGCGAGAAGCAATAGAGAAATGGCCAAGGTATGAGAATGAGAAAGATAGGGGACGCTGTCGACCCGAGGGCGACGGCCCGACGGCGACGGCTCCCGTATGTGCCCTGATGAGAGTTCTTGAGGAAGTATATGGTTTTGATTCAACAGGAGAGTTTGCTCTCCTGTGCCAGATTGATATTAGTTATTTTCCGGGCCGGTAACACTCGTTACTGACGGTTTTTCTATATATATGTAGGTGAGGAATGCGAGCGATGAAAGCTGTCGGGACTGCGGAGGAGCAGCACGGAACCGCGCACACATGTACCTGCCGCGTGTAATGTATAATGATGGTTGTTTAATGCTGTGTGGATGATTATTACCATGTTTTTGTCTTGATGAATTACTTGTTATGAAACGAACTGATGAATATGAATGAGTAGGGAGCCTTGGAGTTCAGACTCGGCTCGGGTAAAAATGAATGAGATAATGATTTAATGTCATGGTAGATTATTATGTGTTATCGTATTTTCATAAAATATTATATATTTTCTTTTGGTTTCTCATTTATTATTTTGTCTTGTTTTTGCTTGTACATCACAGCATGCATGTAGGACCGCGTTAGAACCCTATCATTCTCATTTATGCATTTCATATTTGCATCTTCATCTTGAGACGCCGAGAGTAGATCCTGGTCGGCTTAACCGAATCTAGTAGATTAACGAACGGTTCGGTCGCCGGTGACATTTCCGGGTCGGTTCACGGGTGAGCCGAAACGGGGTGTTACAGTTGTGGTATCAGAGCCAACTCTTGGCATATGTTCTCTGATACCAATAGTGGTATCAGAGCCACCTTGGCATATTTCTCTGATACCAGTAGTGGTATCAGAGCCAACTCTTGGCATACTAACCCTTGGTTGATTAAGATGGTAGATGCATTACAGGTTACATGTGTGCCGAAGCTGCTCCGAGCTGTTCCGACAGGTATTTTTCTGTCTTTAATGTTTTTGATTCGTAGATTTTCTTACAAATCAGTGGTGTGACAGGGCGAGTAGACTAGAGCAGGATACTACTAGCAGGATGGTCACACAGACCCGCCGGACACAGATCAGGAGTCCATCTCCTCCCAGTAGCCCAGGCAGGACAGTCCTAGCCATGGTCACAGTGACACGGCTTCCAGTCGACCTAGGACCACTATGCCACCAGCAGAGACGAGTGTACCGGTATCAGCTAGTCGTCGCACAGAGAGCCATCGTCGAGACAGTCGACGCGACAGTCACCGCAGTGGGAGTAGTCGACAGGAAAGGGATGCTGCAATAGCTAGGCTAGTTGAGGTTCAGATGCAAATGCAGCAGAATCAGGAGGAATTTAGGAGAGAGCTCAGACAGATAGCTCTATCAGTGGCTAGAGCAGAGAAGAGACCAGCCGTGGATGAAGAGGCGCAAGGAGAGCCAGTAGCGCCCATGGGCCCTCCGCCGCCGCCTCCTCCTCCACCGCTGCAACAGGGAGCTACCCCCGCAACAGCTCCTCTGGTTGCCCCACTTCAGGCAAGGATGAGACAGGACGCCAGTGGACCTGCGATAGCAGGTAGCGGGCAGACCGCTAGGGGGAGTGGAGCAGTTGGAGGTGACAGTGTACCAGTTGGTACGGGATCACAGTTTCCCCGATATGAGCAAGCAGAGGGATCAAACAGATCTGTAGACGTGAGGGGTTTGGAACTGTGGCAATATGAGAGGTTCGTGAAGAATGGCGGACGACCTTTCTTTGGGAAGTTGGATGCTGAGGAGGCATTCCTATGGATATCGTCGGCCATAGGAGTGTTTGATAGTATGGCATGCCCCGTAGAACATAGAGTGCGCGTCGTCACAGGAGCATTCCAAGACGAAGCGAGGATATGGTGGAGTTCGGTGCAGAATTCTGTATTTGCTCATCGCCAGCCTCAGGACATCACTTGGGAGGAATTCAGAGTGGAATTCGATGGAAAGTACTTTCCACCAGATGTTAGGAGAAGGAAGGAACGAGAGTTCCAGATGTTGAGGCAAGGGCCTATGACAGTAGTACAGTATGAGACGAGGTTTAGAGCGTTGGAGAGATTTGCACCAGATTTGGTTCCAACTGAAGGAAGAAGAATAGAGCGCTTCTATGAAGGCCTCCATTATGAGATTCGGATGGCATACTTGGATAGGAAGTTTACTACCTTCGGTGATGTAGTGAGAGCTGCAGGTGAAGCAGAACGGGTAATAGCTACACGACCACGTAGAGATGTCGAGCAGAGACAGCAACATCCGAGGCCATATCAGCCAGAGCAGGGGGCACAACAGAGACGACGTGTAGATGCACCAGTAGCCATGAGAGCCATGGATGGCCAGGTACAGGGCAGCAGAGCCCCAGTCTGTCAGAGTTGCCAACGCCATCATTGGGGAGAGTGCAGAGCAAGCAGAAATGTATGCTACAACTGCGGTCAGCCAGGGCACCGAGCCGCTGAGTGTAGAGTAGGCACTAGGGTTTGTTACAACTGCGGTCAGCCAGGACACAGGGCCGCAGAGTGCAGAGGAGGCACTAAGGCCTGTTACAGTTGCGGTCAGTTGGGACATAGGGCTGCAACGTGTCCGACTGGCCAGACCCAGCAGTTGACACTCCCAGCACCTCAGCAGAGACTTGCACTTCCAGCTCCCCAACAGCAGTCACAGCAGAGAGGCCAACAGGGCCGTGGACAAGGCCAGAGAGGTGGAGACCAACAACCACTGGGGCAGCAGCAAAGGGGACAAGATCAGAGAGGGTACATGGCTGCAGGACAGACTAGGAAGCAGAAGGGTAGGCCGCAGCCACAGCCACAGCCACAATTAGCTCAGAATCAGGCCGCACCATCTGCCCCAGAGCAGCAGCAACCAGCAAGGATGTACGCAGCCACCGTAGCAGAGGCCCTTGAAGATACGACGGTCGTGACAGGTACGCTTTCCGTAGGCCTTGTACCTGCACGTGTCTTGTTTGATTCTGGATGTACGCACTCCTTCATTTCGTACATGCACACTAATAGGATAGGGTATAAGATAGAGGAGTTAGGACATTCACTGTTAGTGTCCACCCCCGCCGGTAGTGTAATAGCTACGGGCGAGTGTGTGCGTGATGTCCCTGTTGAGATTCAACAGCGACAGCTTGTAGCCGATTTGATATTATTCAAGCTACAAGAATTTGATGTGATATTTGGGATGAATTGGATGTCCAAGCAAGGAGCAGTGATAGATTGTCAAAGGAAGACTGTGACTTTCCGCCATGGAAGGCGTCGCTTTTTCTTCCAAGGTCAGGGCCGAGATAGGGAGCAAGGATGGATATCCTATCAGAGTGCAGTGAGACAACTGGATAGAGGCAGTGAACTGATAATGGCAGCGTTAGTTTTGACTGAGCAGAGTGGACCAGGGGAACAGCCGAGTATAGAGGAGATTCCAGTGGTCTGCAAATTTACAGATGTATTTCCTGAGGAGATTACTGGATTGCCGCCGGACAGAGAGGTGGATCTTGCCATCGAGTTGATGCCTGGTACAGCCCCAATTTCGAGAGCTCCGTATAGGATCCGTAGCCGAATTTTGAGCTCCATTCCCCGTTACCAATCCCGGTAATTGTTGTGCTATGTTCTGCATCACAGAACTTGTATTATCTGAAGCCTGCGCTAGTCCCCGTATGGCCGTCAAAATATGGCCTAACACTCTCCACGTTCGTGTCCGACTGCGCAGCTTGGCTTCGACTTCCTTTGGGTGCCTGCCATCTAACATTTATTCCGTTATGGTTGATTAAATTTTTTTTTCCAATGATTACTTAGGTTTGTTAGTGAGTCCACTAATTCCCTAATGACATACTCCCTAATGACATACCCCATTGGAGAAAGATAAATATTGGACTCTTCAACAAGGTACTTGAGTCATAAGATGTGAGCTTTTGGGAAACCTGGCTCTGATACCACCTGTAACGACCCGCCATTTGTCACAACATTGTGGGCCTAGCTGGCAAGGTGTTACTCAAAATTTAAGCAAATATGTCTAACATTTTTTTAAACAAAAACATATATAAAGATCCCACAGTCTTGGACCGTTTCCCAGTAGCCACACTTATTTCTCAAATAGTAAAAAAAAGGAGTCCTCATATTTATTTTGCTCCATGCTCTGGTTGTCAATCACCTAATCTCGTATCTGCACACCTGCGGAGGCAATTCCGCGTTAGTGATTACAACACTAAGTAGTATAATAGATAAAACAAAACAAGTACATTCCACTATTTCCTTAAGTTTATTTTAATATGCGGTGGAGCGATTCCGCTGTACTCCAAAACAATGCGGAGGAGGTATCCGCTGTGATCCGCACACCCCGGCCGTAGCCCTTTTGTGGGGAGGCTACCACTACCGTCTCCAGTGCCAGTGCCTCACACACCCCGGCCGTAGCCTTTTTGTGGGGTAGCTATCACTGCACTCAGGTGATTGCTGCGCCCCGTTTGTGGGGAAGCTCTCACTACCAATTTTAGTGCCAGTGCCTCGCACACCCCGGCCGTAGCCTTTTTATGGGGAGGCTATCACTGCACTCCAGTGCCAGTGCCTTGCACACCCCGGCCGTAGCCTTTTTATGGGGAGGCTATCACTGCACTCAGGTGATTGCTATGCCCCGTTTGTGGGGAAGCTCTCACTGCCAACTCTAGTGCCAGTGCCTCACACACCCCGGCCGTAGCCTTTTTATGGGGCGGCTATCACTGCACTCCAGTGCCAGTGCCTTGCACACCCCGGCCGTAGCCTTTTTATGGGGAGGCTATCACTGCACTCCAGTGCGATGGAGGAATCGCTGTGCCTCACTCACCCCGGCCGTAGCCTTTTTATGGGGCGGCTATCACTACTCCAAAACAATGTCGATGCATTACACAATTTACGCACATAATACGACCCAGTGTCGGACTGAGTCAATTCTTTGACCCCGGTTGCACTCGGTGCATGGTGGTCGAATCTGGGCTCAGGCCGACCTAGGCTACCAACAAGGAAAATACGATGTTCTACCTATTATACGTACCTGACTTGTGATTTCGTCTGACTATGATCCGTTAACCCTAATCTGAATAAGGGCATAAAATTATACATTAGTATAATTTTATTTTGCATGAACCTACATGCAACTACATGACTAATATACTATCAATTTTAAATGATGTAATTAGTTCATGTTAGTCTTTATTTCTTATTAAATTTTCAGCAATTCTAATGATAATTAATTATTAATTATCCCCATCCAAATCCCCATTATCTAATTGATAATTCAATTATTAACATATCCCATACTTTAGTCTTTTGTATTTACCTTATATTCTAACTCAACCGCATCGAGTTCTCCTATATTGACCTGGTTGCCATCCCACTTTAACAATTCATTTAACGACCCCAAAGCTCCCAGCTTTATTGTAATCAACCAGCAAAAGCCGGTATTTTCACCATGCATGGCGACCAACCAGTAATGTGGCGGCCTCCATTTGCTGCTATGGCGTCACCAAATTGGCCACCACATGGCAACCCTCAACCAGTCCTTGGTGACCCCATCCTGGCCACCCAAACAGCAACCCCGACCAGACCCATGGCGACTATTCTAGTCAGCCACATAAACAGCACCCGACCAGCCCGTCTTCTTTTCCTTCCACCCAATCTCAGACCCCATCTTCTATCTACCCCACTAATCTGATTGGAAAAACACCAAAGATCCAACCTTTATCCGCTGCTGTCTCATGGAACTCGGACTACACCCTACATGGGGACCTTAATTTCACCATTCATGGTGGCCGACCAGCAGCCATGGCGACCATGTCCTGCCCCATCAAGGTGACGACCAGCACCACCCCAAGTGACGACCAGTCTGCCCTTTCCATGGCGGATCCACGTCTGGCCAGCAACACCACCCAATCAACACCAACCTGGTCTCCCTACACTTCCTGATTTACATCTCTCCCCGCCGGTCTGACTCGGCCACCCAAGGCGACTCCGTCCGGCCAGCAGCACCGCTGGGAACACTCCCTACTTCCAGCACGTCAACCCTACTCACAAGGATGGAGGATGGTGTTGTTGCTGCTGCAAAAACAGCAGGACGTCCTCCTGGTTTTCTTCTTCCCTTGTTGATTTCTCATTTGATTCTTATGTTTAACATGTTTATGATTTATGCAACATGTGTATGCATGCAACAAAAGAAAAAGAAAGGAAAAGGAATTACCCGAGCGAAGGAGGAAAGCCAGCATCTGTCCAAGGAGGAGAAAGATGTAGAAGACGCCCTCCCCTTCTCCTTTTATAAAGAATGAAATGACGGCTAGGGTTTGTGGAAACACCCTTTCACCGCAATTCCTTTAATCGGGTAATTGGGTAATCAATACGGTTCACTTAACCATTTCACTTAACCTCTTAAACGGGTACATGGTATGATTCACTTAAATGGTTAAATGGATAAATAATTCACTTAACCTCTTAAATGGGTACATGGTATGGTTCACTTAAATGGTTAGATGGATAAATAATGTGGTCGACTTGACCGATTCAAGTAGAATCGTCCGGTTAGAAATTACTTCTCAATTAACCGGGTAATTCATACCTAACCAGCTAACGAAATTTTTTCCCCACGTTCGATCCCACCGCATCGAACATTATTATTATTATATATATATATATATAAATATAAATATATTTATTATTATTATTATTTTTTCTGGGTCTTCACACCTCGAGTTTGTTTTCAAACTCAGATCCAGATCAGGTTATCTTCGGGCCTATTTTATAAATCCCTTCCCAGGCCTATGTATATATGTTTTCGTGTTTTGGTGAGTGGACGAGTGCGGGTAACAACGGCCATGCCTTCAGATAGGGCGTGTGTTCATCAAAGCGGGCTCCGGAGCTGGGGAGAACCCACTCCATTCTCGAGGAATCCTAACGACTCTACCTTTTAGTTCCTCAAACCGGGAGAAGTGTAGAGGTTTGCGGGTACTGCTAAGCAGCGCATGTCTGGACTTGTGGAGTAAAAGGGTACCTAAGGCGCATGCCCGAAAGTACCCGGCCCTTGTGCTCAGGGCCAGGAGTGATATGGAAGGTGTAGAGGGCTAGATGAATGAGAAAAGGGAAAAATGATTTTCCCGTGCAGAGGGATAGGCTTTGGCCTTGTTGAGAGTGAGAACAAGAAAGAGAAAGATAGGGGACGCTGCCGACTGAGGTTGATGGCTCCCAGAGGACCTTATGAGTGTTCTTGAGGAAGTATATGATTTTCTTCAATAGGAGAGTTAGCTCTCCTGTGCCAGTTTGATATTAATTACTTTTCGGACCTGTAACGCTCGTTACTGACAGTTTTTATATATATGTAGGTGAGCATCATCGCGAAGAGTGAAAGTTGTCGGAACCACGGAAGAGGAGCACGGATCGCGCACACATGTACCTGCCGTTTGTAATGTATGTGAATGACTTGGTAATTATGTTGAGAATGCATATGATTGATTGTGGAAATAGAATGTTATGCATGGAAATGGGGAGTGAGGTTAGATATGGAGCCTTGGAGCTTCGGCTCGGCACGGATGAGATGAGTAAAGACGAATACCATGCTTTTGTGAATTATTGTAGATAAATTATTACTGCATGTGTGGATAGGGTGGCCCTTATTGCACTATTAGGGGAAGCTCTGTCCGTTTTTCTTTAAAAATATAATTATTTTATTACTGTTTTCTTGTTTAACTTTTTCGCTTCGTGTTGTTTGCACGTCATGGCATGAATATAGGACCACGTTAGAACCCAAGCATCTCATTCATGTTGTGCATGTTGCATCACCGTCCTCAGACGTCGAGAGTAGATCCGGGTCGGCTTAACCGAATCAAGTAGATTAGCGAATGGTTCAATCGCCGGTGACACTTCCGGGTCGGTTCAGGGGTGAACCGGAACGGGGTGTTACAAGTTGCCTTCCGACCTATTTTATAAATCCCTTCCAATACCAATATATATATATGTAGTTTTCATTTTTTTTTTACAGCCTACGCAAGTGGGTATGGTACTGATTTTCGACAGCCTCTGCAAGTGGGTATGGTCGTTATTTTTGTTAGCCTACGCAAGCGGGTATGGAAGAATGTGAATGAGAAACTGAATGAGAAAGTGAAATGAGAAAGATTATTTCAGTTCAATAGTTGCCCTTTCAGAGACTTCATGATGTTTTCTTTCGTATGAGAGTTTACTCTCATAGCCAGTTTGATATTAGTTATATTTTTGGACTAGTAAAACAGAAATCGCGCACTCATGTACCTACCGAGTGTATATAGTGATGATGATATGTAGTGAATTGTGTTAATGAATTTTATATGTTATAACTGTGAATTTATTATGAGCATTTTGCATGTGAATGGAAATGGAAAGTAAAAAATGTGTAGGGTAAACTATGAATCAAGGACAGCTAGAACGTGTTGGAAAACGGAATGTTTGGATTATGTTTTGCTGCCTGTTGATATAAATATATGATGTTTATTATTGACAGGGTGGCCCCTAATGCACTTTTTTGGGTGGCTCTGTCCATTTTTTCGTAAAAAAATTAATGAATTTTTGTTAGAATTCCTTGCTTGTTGCATTGTCATGTTTTATGTGAGATCCCTCAATTTAGTCCCACATCTAATACCTACTGGGAGAAGATCCTGTTTATAAGTGGGAATGGACTATAGATCTTTAACTTCCGGGGTACCCATTTTAAAGAAATGACTTAGCCCATTACGTTTCACTTTGGGCTGGGTCGTTACAAATGGTATCAGAGCCGACCTGGTTCCGTGTTAGATGGTGGGCTGGATTAGAAACGTTGGCTAGGTTGCCGGTCACGGGCCAGAAAGGTCGTGGGCTGGGGCTAGCAACGGGCCAAGAATAGGCATTTCGGGGACGAAATTCCCTAAGGTGGGTGGATTGTGAGATCCCTCAACTTAGTCCCACATCTAATACCTACTGGGAGAAGATCCTGTTTATAAGTGGGAATGGACTATAGATCTTTAACTTCCAGGGTACCCATTTTAAAGTAATGACTTAGCCCATTACGTTGCACTTTGGGCTGGGTGGTTACATTTTTGCTTGCACATCATAGCATGCATGTAGGACCATATTAGAACCCAAGTGTCTGATCCATGTATATCATGTTTGCATCTCCATGTTAAGACGCCGAACGCAGATCCAGGTCAGCTTCATCGAACCCAGTAGATTAGCGAATGGTTCGGACGCCGGTGACATTTCCAAGGTTGTTAACAGGTGAGCCAAAATAGGGTGTTACATTAATGGTATCAGAGCTAACCCTTGGTTGATTAAGATGGTAGATATGTTACAGGTTACATGTGTGCCAAGCTGCTCCGAGCTGTACCCACAGGTATTTTTCTCTCTTATTGTTTTTAGGTTGCATATTTTTGTACGAATATGTGGTGTGACAGGGTGAACAGATCAGATCAGGGATTTGTAGTAAGATGGTGACACAAACTTACCAGACGCAGATCAGGACCCCATCGCCTCCATTGGCTAGGCAGGACAATCCTAGCCATGTTCACAGTGACACAGCCTCTAGTCAACCTAGGACTGCCATGCTACCATTAGTGGCCAGTGTGCCAGTTTCAGCTAGCCAACGTGGTGAGAGGCATCATCGAGAGAATCACCATCACCGAGATAGTCATGTGGACCGAGACACTGTCGTGACAGTTACTGCACTAGAAGTAGTCGACACGATTGTGTAACGACCCGTCCGAGCTGGACCGGTGTTACCTAAAAATATAATTTGCTCTAGCGATAATATTCTAGAAGATGAATTGTAATACTTCAAATAAGTCTAGAGTTTATAAATCATAAAAACAAAACATGAGGGTCAACAACTAGCTAGACTTTGTGGCCGATGCGTTGAGTCGGAAGGGCAAGATGGACAAGGGTTAACAACTAGCTAGACTTTGGGCTATGTCAGCTGAGGTGGTAGCTATTAACCCGGTGGAACAAAAGACAGGAATACTGGCGAACCTGGTTATCTCCAATGAATTGGTGGACCGAGTTAAGCTAACACAAATGGAAGATGAGAAGCTGAATGAAATGTTGGACAAAACTCCCAACATTGTAGCAGATTCCAACAGTGTAATCAGATTTAGAGGGAGATTGTGTGTACCCAACAGTGATGCAGTAAAACGAGATATTCCAGAAGAAGCCCATCGTTCAAGGTTCTCAATACACCCTGGTGTTACAAAGATGTACCAGGACTTGAAACGAACCTACTGGTGGGTTGGAATGAAGAGGGATGTGGTGGATTTTGTTTCCAAGTGTCAGACGTGCCAATTGATCAAAGCCCAACATCAACTACCCGGTTGGATTATTACAACCTTTAAAGATACCTACCTGGAAATGGGAGCGTGTCACATGTGATTTTATTACTAAACTCCTAAGGACTTTGAAGAGACATGACTCTATATGGGTAGTTGTGGACCGTTTGACTAAGGCAGCTCATTTTATCCCCACAAAATCAACAAGGACTGCGGAATACTTAGCAGAACTGTACATAAATAACATTGTCAGGCTGCATGGAATTCCGAAGGAGATAGTCTCTGACAGAGATCCCTATTCACGTCACATTTGTTGAGAACTTGCATCCTCGACTGGGAAGGAGATTGGGAGAAACACTTAGCCTTGGCTGAATTCACCTATAATAACTCTTACCAAGCCAATATAGGAATGGCACCGTTTGAAGCCTTATACGGTAGGCCTTGTCAATCTCCATCATGCCGGTTGGAATCTACAGAGATGGTTATAGTCGGGCCAAACAAGGTCGACGGGCTGGGGATAGCAACGGGCCAAGACTAGAAATGTTGGCTAGGCTGGCTGGTCACGGGAGGCTCCCCAACTTAGAGCTATTTCGTCCCCCGAAATATCATAGCATATTTCGGATTTACACAGATTTTATGCTACAAACAGGCTAGGATATTTTTCGGCCATTTCCTGTTCAGTCTCCCATGTCGCTATCTCTCGTCCCTGATTTCTCCATAATACCTTTACCAAAGGGATCTCCTTGCTACGGAGTGTCTTTGTTTCCCTTGCCAAGATTCGAATCGGTTTTTCCTCGTAGGTTAAATCTGATTGTAGCTCTAAATATGCAAAATTTGTGATAATGTGATTCTCATCCCATACATATTTCTTTAGCATTGACACATGAAAGACATTGTGTAGACCATCAAGGCTTGGTGGTGATGCTAATCTATAATGCACAACTTCCGATTCCGATCCAAATTGGAAATGGTCTATGAATTTTTCAATTCTATTCAGTTCATTGCACCATACTATGGGAACTTCTTTCTTCTGATAATTATTTCGATGATCCACAATTTGAATTGCATTTTCTATATGTCAAAATCTGGTTGCTTTCCATCCTCTAAACCGACAACATAAAGAGTTGTCCGATGGTACGCCTTCAACATTGACACATAGAATACATTGTGCACAATTGATAGA